>JAUEKX010039944.1:1869-26874 GCA_031834005.1 Dendronotus venustus
AAATTTGATTTCAAATTTTTAAATTTGATTGATTATCAAAAATAAGCATAATTTTTTCTAAAAAATCAACTTACTGAAATCCTCTGTCAGGTTCCCCATAATGATCTAAATAAGGTGCCGCCATAAAAACGCCCTTCCTCTGTTGATACAAGAAATATACTTCACAATCTCTGATTCTTAGAAACGCCCCTACGCCCTTCCCACATGTCATCGTATGTAGGGCGGATGCACCAAACGACTGATTTACGCCTTTTTCAGCTATACAACAATAACACTGACTGCAAATCATCTCGCCGCAAATCAAACACAACGATGGAGTTCGGCTCGTATCACCCACTGTAGGACATCTACGAAGGAGGAGAAGAAATTGATTTATATAAAAAAGGAAAGAAAACCTAACTTTGACAATACGGCCGGGTAAAGCGGATTAAAGTGGCGGCGGCAACGATAGTTCATTTTAAGGTCAACCAAAGCGTCCTATTCCTTATTTTTGTGTTTGCGAAGAGCGTTCTTAACAAAAAAATAGATTTTCTTAAAATTCTTTTAATCTAAGTATGTAAAGAAGGTTCAAGAATCGCTTATACGCTAATTCAAAAGAGGTATACAGAAGCAGATCTAGAGGATTGGCAGACGCATGCGCAGTAGAGCAATAAAACGAAAATTCTGGCCGTAGAAATACCGCAAAAACAATTGTTTTCATCTCCTTCACCGAAGTTGCCGACAAAACAGAAAAAAAGGGGAAAATACAACAACTCACTTGAAACCTGAAGCGCTTTTAATCAGCATGCTGTATTGTTGAGGGAGATCGACCAGTTGCCGTGACGTCAAGTAACAATCTGTTTGACTGAAGTAAACACACACAAACAAAAAAAATAATGATTAACGCAAAAATGGCCATTCAAAATACAAAAACAGTTTTACGTTCAAAGACGTTTTCAAATGAGCAGATTTTTTCGCCTTTGTTTTGCAATTCTGACTCGCTGTTGAGACAATTGTCTTTTGAGTGGACAAAACAAAGGGAGTGTAATCAAAGTTGAAAATAATCAATTTTCAAATTGTTCGAGAATGGAAGACAGCCATTAGAGAAACAAACAAAAATGACCAAAAATATCTCATAAGCAAAACTTAATTGATTCATTCAGTGTCGTTGAATGAATTCTCCAAAAGAATTATAGTTTAATAAGTTCATGAATTGGATTTCAGTGAGAGCTTACGGTTGAACGAGACAAATGCTTTCTCTTCGGATATCACGACACCACCTAAGAAAGAAAGTATGTTCATAAAACTGTTTTTACGAATAAACCAATTTTAACGGGATTCGCTTTGAACGTGTTACACAGCCGGCAGTCGATGTGCGCAAAATGTCATTCCGACGTCGTGTTTAGACTATACAAAGACGTGTTTTAAACAATCATACGTACCTACTCGACCATGGTAAACTTTCAAATTCTATTTG
The DNA here is from genome assembly GCA_031834005.1 of Dendronotus venustus. Taxonomy (NCBI): domain Eukaryota; kingdom Metazoa; phylum Mollusca; class Gastropoda; order Nudibranchia; family Dendronotidae; genus Dendronotus; species Dendronotus venustus. Next base: position 3,326 of record JAUEKX010039944.1, read on the forward strand.
AAGTGCTGAGGAAACTGATAACCTGGACAACTCAAAAGTTTAGTTCCAGTGACCAGGAACAAGATAAAAAATTCAATAAGATTTAATAAACTTCACCTTGTTAAGATTGAACTTTTTTTGTGTGGTAAAATCGATATTGAGATATTCAAAAGGGTCTCGATTATTTGTCGGTTTTTTCCTTGCTAAATAATTTTAGTTTAAAATTATCAGGGATTTACATAATTTTTCACAAAAAAACTTTGGTTAAAGTGGTTACTAAAAATTGCTTAACTCCTTGAATATTTATCGGAATTAAATCTTTACGTGCCTTACGTTTAAAAAAAAAAAACCTGTTGAGATTTTACACAAAAAAAAAAAGGAAATTCAATTTTCTTTCATATAGACATCAATCATCGACCTTTATTTTCAAGTGGTCAAAAAGTCACAACTTCTGGAAGCAGGTGCGGTCAGATAGACATTCCTAAATAAGGAATACATCCAATCCACATTGCCATTTAAAAAAGTAATTGATTGAAAACTAAGTAAGCTTTTTTTGAAGTAATCTTAAATAGCTTTTAGCTTAGAAATTATCTTCGAACGATAGACACTATTCGAACGAATGACTAACCTTTCAATCATATCTTTAACCGTAGGATCGTCATTCAAAACTTGAATCGATAAAACCTGTTCTAGATTCGTGGGTTGGTTCAAATACCTCAGAAGACATTTCATTTCCGTTGATTCGTTTAATGACTCTGGAATGAGAAAGACAAAAGATTATAAAAAATAGTAGTGGTAAATGCGTGATTTTTGGCACAAAGCGGAGCTAGGAGTGAGGCGAGAAATTCTCATTGGAAATCACTCGTGGTGAAACGAAATATGGGAAAATATTTTAAAACATATTAACAATACTGATTGATGGCGAATCGAGGAAGTGATTTGAGATTTTAGAAGGTACATAATTTTTTTATTTTATGTTTCGTTTACAACAGGAAAATTGGAGGTCTTTTTTTTATCTTGGTCTAAACCTATAACAATAAGACGTAGAGAGGTATCCAAATTCAATATACTGATCAAATTTTAATTCGCTATAGGATAAGCGATAAGTTCAAAAATTCTTTGACACAAACTGTACAAGCAGAAGGCGTTAGAACGATGTTGGATAGACGTCGCATGAGCGTTGTTTTAACGTCCAGGTGGTGGCTGGGTACTTACTAGATTTCAGTTCTTCGGGAAGCTCTACTCCAACAAAGAAGTGGAAAAACATGGCAGAACATCTGAGAAAGGGCATCAATGACGTTATCACATGTCGTTGCAAATTGTGCCCGTCAACCGACATATTCGATGGTGAAGTTCTGATGAAAAGATGAAATGTATTGGATACGAAAGTAAGACACTTCTAAGTATAACTTTAAACACAGTTCTCTAATTCAACCATTTAAGTGCTCGTATCTTTCAAAAAAATCGTGAAAATTCACAATCCACTAATGGCGTTAGAAGACGTTGTATTGGTAAAAAACCCATTACCATTATTGGTAAGGAAATTCAATTCACTTTCATATGGTAAAGCAACCATCGACCTTAATTTTCCAGTGATCAAAGGTTACGGTGTCCGGACACAGACATTGCACTTAGAACTCAACCTTTTAGCACAAAATTCGTGACAAAAATTGCTCAAGAAAATTTTGAAATTGGCTCATTCGCAATAATAAGCCATTGCTAAAAACAGAAATGGCGCCAGTAGATTCAAAACTAGTTTACCACCATAAATTAAAAAAAATGATATTTATCATCATGTGACTTGCTTACCCAATTTCTGATTGAACATATTTCCATGAACGAGTAACAAAATTCTCTTCACTTTCAACACGAGCTTCGTCTATAAAAACAAACAGAATGAACATAACATGACGAGTGCATGGAAACGGATTAAACAATCTTTTTCAAATATCCCCTGTCTAAATACCCGCATTTGAACTTGTCATATTCGGAGTCATATTTGGCAGGAAAAGCAATTCTTAATTCTCGAGATTTTTGTTGTTTATATTCACATTCAAAGCAGAAAATATGCGAATTCCGATACTAGAAATAGCAGGGTTTTGAGGGTAATTTGGGAATAAATTAGCCAGAGTTTCATTTTGAAGCGTTTAAAATTATTTCTCTAGATATAGTAATCCAGCCGAAGAATTCATCTATTTCTGGTGAATCGTGTGGCTTTAAGAATAAACTTTTTTTCGGTCATTTTTCCGATTTAGGTAACGGGGCTGATTACAACTGAGCGGGCTGATAACGACTCAAGCAAAATTTAATCAGCAATATGATTAAAAAATAAACAGATAAACAATTAAATAATAAGGAATAATAACAGCTCGTGTCACCTTCATTGCTCACACTCGGTTGCGCTTGAACGAGGACTTTAACATAATAAGCCACGAAACAAATCTTAAATATGGCATCGTTCATCAGGTTCTGGGGGATCCTTAAGAAGTTGGGCAGCTTCTCTTGGAAGATGTTTCCTACTGACAGCATCAGGTATCTCAAGCTAACCAACAAACCGAACACGTCCACGCTGTTCAACGTAAATGTACTGTTCTCGTCGCAAAAGACTGAAATGAAAACGAAAAAATTGACTACGATAACACCGTAAAAAACCGTAACCTTTTCAAGGATAAGATGTAGTTATCAACCTTAACATAATTGAGTGCGTCAAACATCTGCGAAGGAGAGAGCTAGAAAATTATACTCTCCTCCGGAGACGCCGCTGTGTCATATTTGTTATTTAGTAGAGACAGCCATTTTTTTAAATTTTAATAAAAAATAAGCATTTGGCGCCCCATTTGGCACAAACAATCTTTTATATGAAGCACAATTGACATTTCAAAACACGATTATGTAAACAACCATAAATATATAATTTTAATTACATACACACAGTATATGAGATACCCGTCCTTTAACGCCACCTCGCCCAGTAAAAAAAGGTTACGACTCGATGAGAGCAGGGACGGGTATCAGTGTGTAAAATTGGCTGCGGAATCTGATTAGTCAAAAATATTTGTAACAAAATGACTGATTGAATGTTTTATAGTGTTTCGTTATCTCTTGTTATTGTTTATAAACTGATAATCTTCTTTTCTTTTTTAAACATCGTAAAATAATAAGTTATACGTACAGTTGAAGACCTGCACTCCGTAATCTTGTATAGGTTCATAGACACCTGCCATTGCAGTGGACGAAAGGTATTGTATGAACGCGTAGAAAAACATGGTCTCTCGTTCGGATACCTCGTCGAACATGTTATCCTTCGATTCACGGTGCACGCATTCTGATCGGAAGAATAAAAAACAAAGAAAAAGAAGAATAAATATTTTTCAGTCTGCCGCAATAATACAAAAACGTAATCTAGATGGAAATTTCCCGTGACCTCAGAACGACGTCGTTAAAACGTTGTTTTTATGTTTTGAAGTCGTAACAACGTCCAAATGGCGTTGTTCTAACGTCGTGTGCCGGCTGGGTTGACGAATGCTATTGCAGTAATCTTTTCCCGTGACGTCATCCAAGTAAAAAAAATGGTACTCGCAATCAGAGCGGTAAGCCAGAGCTGACGAGGCTAAAAATCTACCTGGATAGTCGTCATTACTCCGGTCCCTCTACAAATACGAACATACATTTGCGACTTCCCCATAAAGTTACGTTCCTTATGAAACAATGCTACATGAAATTTTTATTTCGCGCCGAAATGAAATGAAACTTTTATTTACAGTTCTGAGTTCTTTGCAATTAGGAAATTAAATTTCACATAAACGTCCTCTTAAGTAGACACACGAATGAATGAAAGAATGAATTAATGAATGAATGAAAGGTCATACCGAGAGCTTGCAATGTGAAGGAACACACCATCCAACTTAGAGGAATGGATCTGTCACTCTGTTCTAACGAATTAAGCTGTTTGAAGAAAAAACCTGTAATAATCATATGTGGGTCTGCAGTGTAATGACTTCATACATTGTATTCATTTATCCTATTTTTTCGATTTCTTTGTCGAGAGTTTCAAAAAAGGTTTTCTATTTTAGAAATAGTCGTAACAATATAGTAGCATAAGTTTCCTTTATTTAACGATTCTACATGTAGATTTCTTGCAAAAACGTGCACATTTAAACAGAAGTTTCATATCTTCCGCTCTTTATAGATAGATGAAGTCTTTTCAACTCAGTAGAAGTTGGTTTTTGTGATACCTGTGAAAGTTTCTTAGCAAACATATCCATCACATTCTCATCCCCCTCAACTTCTGTTGAACTGAAAAACAAAACAAAAACAAAACTTAAGATAAGAAATTTAGAAGAACCGTAAAACGTAAAACTTGAAATTTAGTCTTCAATTCTTCAATAGCCCCCGTCAGTTCTCATTGACTTCTAATCAATGATCAAGGTCCTGATTTCAAGCTACTAGCCCAGTCAACAATTCTGTGTTCAAATTTAGAGAACTTTTTGTTCATATACCTAGACAAGCAAGCTGGCACGAAGTTGAGTAGATATGCCAGTCTCTCGACTGGATAGGTAGGACGCTCATCTATTAGTTCAGAGTTTTCCAGTCCCTTTGTTTTTCTTAACTGATTAAGGCATTCGGCAAAGTGGTACACTCGCTAAGTAATACGCTTCTTCCCTGAGGTCCCACTTAACGGGGCTGCACTGTGTTATAATTATGATCTACCTCACGTAATTTTGCAAAAAACGCATTCCAAGTGCCGAAAAGAAACTCTTTTGTTTGCGATCTTCTTTAGTAACTGAAAAAAAAAAGACAATATGGCATGTAGTGTGTAGTAGGTCACGTGTTGTGTTGGTTTGGTCTCATGTTGTTAAAATCATGTCACATATGTTTTTATTACCTTTCTTATTCTGTGGAAGACTTGACAACTCTGTTGACATTTTGTCCATATACGACATGAATTCATTCAAATCAACATCAGCCGAATCTTCACTAATATTATAATAAACAGAACGAAATTACACACTTCCATACAAATTTAAACTGGAAATTAAGGAAAGTAATTTCGAAAGTCTGACCATTACTGCTGTTTCTTTCCTTGTTTTCCTTAACTTATTACACGATTTTAATGCTTGAAACACGATCAAGGTCTCATAAGTGGCTGGTAGTAAAAGGTTGAACACTTTATTACAAAAAAGTCATCCAAAGGACGTCCATGAGACGTCACAAATCAATCAAGATGCAAGTTAAATGAATATATGAGTTATATTAATATCTTATTTCAAAGTACTAATAGACGTATGTTTGGGAACAGAAATCCTATTTTAGGACGTTCAATTGGCAAAATTGTCTTTCCAAACAGACCATTCTTATCAAATACAAGGATTCAACAAAACAACTTACTTCTTTTCTTCTTGGATACGAGGCAACAACGGCAACACCGTATTGCACAGTGAATTACAAAGCGGGCACAGGTACTCGGTGAGCGACACATCGATACACGAGCGTTGCCGCTGGAGTAACGTCGGTCGATACTTCTCCTTCACCGTCACATAGAACTTATTCCAGCACTCGCTATGGAGGATGTGACCACAGCTGCTGACGTGGGCCATGGTCAAACTGTTTAGCTCGGGCACGATCGAGACGTGCTTGTCGGTATGTTTCGAGTAGACAGTCGATTTTTGTTGGAAACACGTCATCACAAAGACGTTGTCGTAATTGTCGTTTTCTATGTTCTGTTCCTCTTGGCAGAGAATGCATCGCACTATGTTCGGTATTGTGCTGTTCGACACACTTGCAGTACAGTTGGCGCCAATCACCACTGGGAACTGATCACTTGAAGCGTCAACGGAATCAGTTTCGTCTCTTAAAAAAGTAAGAGGGTGGTTACATGAGGTGGGTTGGTCTGGGTTGGCTTGAAATGCCGCATTGTAAAGAACTCGGTCTTTAGTAGAAAAGATGATTATTTCTATGATTGTGTTTATATGAGTAAAGTTGTCAACTTGGCAAGGCGAGCCAACCCACTTTCTCGACCCGTGTGAATCTCATACAATCATCTCTTAAGATGAAAAATCATTGAAACAAGACACATAGCATAGACAGGGTATCTAGTCTTCTTTCTCCTACTTTATGGCTAGCCAGACTAGAAACCCAAAATCAAGGTTTCGCGATATTTATATATACACATACTGGGAAGAAACTACAAATAACAGAAGCGAATCTCGAGTGCTGCGAACATATGCATAGGAGAGCAAAGAACAATGGTCATCTGAAAATAACTACAAGATAATTGTATTTATTTTTACACTCCTTCACATATGTTATTGTTCCTCTTGATCCATCTACAAATAAAACCCTCTTGTGAGAAACTATCATCACCCAAAATGCGAAAATTTAAGTCTTAACAACATTGTTTTTTCAACAGTCCTGATCCATGATTTTTGTTACCTTTCGTATGTATACAGATTTAATTCAAAGTGAAATATATTGCGATGAAAAAATACTTTTTTTAGATAACCTGGGTTTCTTAACTAAACACGAAAACATTTAATGAAAAAAAGTGTTACCAAAATGTAACCTGCGTTGTTAAACCAGAACTTAAGTCACATCGGTGAAAAAGAAAGTTACCCGATTTCCATATCATTGATGAAGAATTCTTTGTGTGATTTCAAGAAGTCCTTCTGCATGTTGTTCATTTTGGCCATGATTTTTGCTTTTCTTTCTTGAGCCAGCTGTCGCTTCTTTTTTTTCTCTTCGTCTTGATTTTCCTGGTGCTGATCCAAGTCCATCATCTCCGTTTGATTAGGGAAAGCTTCGTGAAGCAGCTGAAAAAGCAACGACAACAAAAAAAGATTAGAAATCGGAACCGTGTTTTATCAATTTATAATTTCGGATTTTGAGGGAAATAACCAATGACTAATTAATGAAAAACATTCGTGTTTAAAACTTAGGCGAAATAGTAAACATTTTGATTGATGACATGATAAACTTATGAAATATAACTGATGACTAACTAATGAAAAACTGTCTTCAGTTTCTTTTAACTCGAAAGGAAGCGAGAAATTAGTTGAACTGCTACTAAATTCTTTAAAACTTTAAAGGTTAAAGAATATTTCTTATCTGTCTTTACATGAGAAGCTACGTGAAGAGTCCTCAAATCATTACAACTCAACTTAAAAGGTTAATATGCCAGTGTCCGTTTGAGTTTGCATGTTTACCTCTAAGTTATGACTATTCCTTGTCCGCATCAGTTAAGAGCCGTACGACCGGGCGAACCTAAATTGTTCCACAGGGACGGGAATTATGTCCGTGAACCAGGTAATCTGACCACGGCCGTATAATCTGAAGTGTGGCCGCTCTAATGTTTTTCTCGACCATAAACTTACCTCCATAACCCATTGCAAGACTCCAGAATAGCCTTTCGACGATTTCGCAAGACCTTCCAATAGGTTTTTGATGTTTTTACCTTAAAAGATTAGATTCAATATGAAATTTATAAATGGATTGCAAAATATTTTTTAACCCTACAGAGTAAACCTGCTGAAACGTTTTTGTTAACAATTTCGGTAAGAGAAAGAATTTGTATCTTTTGTTTTTGCTAAAACTCCCAGAGAAAAGGCTATATTGTGACATTTTAAAAGAAAAAAAAAATTAAATGTTATTATAAACCGAAATTGGTCTTTTTACGTAAATATTTATAAGCATTCTAAAGCACGTGATATCAACCAACTATCGCAGTTTTGAGTATTGATATTTTACAAGTCCAACCTTCAATTTTTGATAAAAAGACTCAAAAACGCTGTGTGGTGTGTGGTTAAAAATAAACATGCAGTAAATCTTCCTCGTCGCCCTTTATTTTCTACGCAATTTTATTGGCTGAAACACAGTCACGCGGTAGAAAACGGTTCCATCGACTTTATTTTCAAGTAGGAAACAGTAAAATTATTCGAAGCAGACATGGTAATTCCGGACCCTAAATGAGATTGGCTTTAAAGTTAGAGAGATTTAATAGGTTATACCTTCTTCTATTGGTTTTGTAAGGCAAGACAAGAATGTTGTCATTTGAGTTGGATCGCGTTTCACCTCAATCAATCCTACACCAATGATTAACATCACCTAAATATAAAAAAAAAATTTAAAATAAAAATATATAAGAGTGAACAAATCCCGCTAGCCTCAAATGCTTTCGCAAGTCTCTATACCTCTGAGCGGTTTCGTATTGACCTTGTTACTGATAGGCAGAAAGGCCGCTACTTTTGATATGATCAATAACGCTAATTTTACTTTTTTAATTTGTGCAAAATCCTAGAACAAGAATTTGCTTGTGTAATTTTTTCCACAGTATTACAAGTGCTCTAACACCCTTGTGAAGTTGTGATGAGCCGTCAAACCAAGGCTAGTGCTGCACAAAATCGTTCTAAAAAAACTGTTTGCTTTATGCAAAATGAAAATAATAAGCCAATATCACTGACCTGTAAATGTATTAAAGCGAAAATCATATTCTACCCAATAACTTGGACTGCAAGATTGTAGACGGTAAAGAACATAATATTTAGATTTTAGAGATGTCTTAACGACGTCCAATGGACGTCTAATATTAACGTTCAAAAGAGGTCCAGGTACTGTGTCTGAAAATTATCTCTTACCAATTCAACAGTCTCTTCAGAAGCAAATTTTTCGGGGTTTCTTAAAACCTGTCTCAGCAGGAACTCCATTCGGTCACATTCGAATAGGCGCAGAATGTCCTGGAAGTAACTGTTCCATTGGGGCAGTTCTTTCAGAGTGAATTCTGTTGCAAGAATAAAAATTAAAGACAGATAAATATATACCAGCCAATGTGTTTAGAATGATCTTATTATTGAAAACTACCTTAACAACCTTAAAGTAATACCTACAAAACGAAAATACCATCGGAAAGCCGTTAATAGAATCCCCCATTTTCCATACGTCAAAATTATATTTGCTCGAAAATCGGTCCCGTCATCCTATGTGGGGATTACTTTTTTGGAAAAGAAATTTTCGGGGATATAGCTCAAATTAGCAAAAATAATTGATTAATTTTCCGAAAGGTTCCAACGCCTTATATATATTAAACATATTATATCGTTATCAATCGTGTATAATCTACCTACCTTTATTGTTCGGAAACGATTTTGCATGCTTCTTCTTTTGTTCAATAAGCTAATAAAAGAAAGAGGAAGAGGACAAAAGATTTTTCCAATACCAAAGTCCCAGTAGCTCCAAAGTAACAATTATTTTTATTCGTCACATATTGATAATAGATTGACAAAAATCCGTTACATAATAAAACATTTAATTGACACAAAGTCTATAAATTACAACATTGTGAGCAAATGTCAATTTTTTGAAGTGGGGATACTGTTAAATGGCATGGTACAACAACATAATGCGTAGCAAAGAACATAGGATTACGTCAGTATTTTTTGGTGTTTTTATTCCATATCACATACTTATGCTTCAACTTTGAGTGTATTATTCCATTGGACCCAACCAAAACTAATAACACCAATCGTTAACCATCTCAACCTATTTTTAACCAATCCAAGCAAACAAAGAGTTGGATTGGTTAGGTGGGTTTGTCTTGGTTTTTTACAGCTTGATTAAAAAAGCATTTTTTAAGCAAAAGTTTAACTTTCCTTGTGTCATTATGAAAATAAAAGATGACTGCTCGTTTCATAAACATTTTGACTAGCCTGTGTTTTTTAACTGTTTTTCTATTGTACGAACATAACATTTTTATTTTTATTTTGACCGGGCTTGCTTATCTAAATTACTATAACTCGATAACCCATAAAAAACCCGAATTCTAACCGGAAATACCATTCATAGTGTTTTGGTTTCAGTTAGGTTGGATTGGTTAGTTTGGAATAGACCCTTACTGAAAACATTTAAGAGTAGTTATAACAGTAAATTCCTCTTTCATCAAATACATGACATGGTTCCACCACTAGGTCTACTAGTTACCTTAGCTCTCTCGTTTCTTGTATAGTGAATGAAATACTGATGCACCTCACTCAGTAATTCCTTTTTTAATTCATACATTCCTTTACCGTCAACACCTGGACTCCTAAGAAAATAAAATGAAAAAATCACAAGCACGATAATAAACAATCGTTTGGAGTATCAGATGGAATAAAATATTAAAAGTACCGCATATACAAGAAACTACAATATAGATGGGTATACCCATCCTCTTTTCACCATAACTACTAGCGATATATTTTGTTTAAATCTCTAATGTCACCCAATGCCACTTTTTTTTTAGTCAAGTGAAAATCTACCTTTAGCGGGTAAAATGGAGTTTGCGTAATAGCACAAAAAAATCAATTTACTTGTAAACAGCAACTTTTTCCAGTACATCATTTAGTTGAAGCTCAAAGGAACAATCTTCTTCCTGCACGTCATCAAAATGACAAAAAAAAAAAGAGAAACAAAAAAACATGTAAGTACTATTCTAGGTGTGGTAGCGAAACAAAAGCATGTAGAGGCTAAGCATGTGCACGCAGGCTAAAACGGTGCACATTGCCATTACGGAGGTTAAGCAGATGCAAGTCTATGATGTACAACGTGTTACACAACAAAGTTGTCGCGTAAAGATTCTACGTCGTAAGCCCTACATTTGGCGTGCTTAATCTCATTAGTGTCATGAGCTGGCGCTTTACTCTGGCGAATTCCTTAATCAGATCTCTAGGTTAGTCTCTCTATAAAATCACAGCTTAAGAAAGTGCGAAAACTCTGTTTTAATTGAAATACACCATAGTTTTAAGATGGTCATTAAACGGGCTCCGTGCTTATCATCCACTCGAATCAACGAAGTAATAAATGTCATGGTGTCCCTCAAAACGATAAATTTTAACAAAGAAGTTTTGTTAGAAAGTTATGAGAAAAAAAAGAAGATCCATCTCCAAGGCGTGATTGATTTTAAAAAGAAAATATGTATTGAACTTCATGCGTCATTCTAGCTTGTCCTTAAATTCATGCATAGATCATCGTAAGTCTGGACAATGAAACATTTCTATGGCTCGTTTGATATTTTCTTTTTCAGGTAGAATATACTAAATTAAAAATAAAATTAATAAAGAAAACAACAACATGCTTACATCATCTTTCGAAGGAAGATTTTTCATCAGCAGACTTCGAGATGTCGGACCCAGCGCCAAACGGTGGATCACTTCTCGATATAAAATTTGTCGGGGAGTCACGTGACTTAAATTCAAAACATATCTTTCATCTGAAAAAAAAAATCATTCGACATAAAATCTAGAAAAAAACTGAAGTTAAGAAATAGAGTCGGTTTAAAAAAGTGACTAAGGATCAATACAATGTTTAACATTATACCGAATAGACTCAATTAAGTGCTTATTAAAATCTTGCCAGATAATTTCGGGATATTAAAATTAAGGGCTGATTAGTGATTTTGTCCATGTGACAGAAAGGTAACGCAGTGGGGATTCAATGTTTATACTTACGTAACAAGAAGTGAAGAAGGTGGAAGAACTCTTGAACGATGAAAGTCGTTTTGCCATCATTCTACAACAAATTGAGAAAACTATTGCTGAGTCCTTTATTGAGTAAGAAGAGTTCTACTTCAGAAATTATTCAAGAATGAACGATTCGTGAAACATCCGTGAAACGAAAATTCATTTCTGACAATGTTTGCGATCATACTATTCTCTGGCTTTCATTTGGTCGAGAAAAGAAAAATTTATGTAATTTTTTTAAGGACAATAAACCACTCCCTCTTCCAAGAAACCATCCGATGCCCATAACATCTGCAAGGGAGAATGTTTTCACTGACAATTTTTCGCTCTCCTACACACGTGGTTTGTGAACTAACCTCATCATCAGCTGTTGCCTTGTTCATCATCACGTTACTGAAAAGTAAATAAATAAAAAAGTAAAATTAATATTATACCGGTATCCATAAAAACAATACGGTAGACTCCCATTTATCCGGAATCTCAAGAGAAATGAGAAAAGGTGACCGACTTGCAGCGAATGTCCCAGTAATTCAAACGAAATTGAAAATCAGTCCCACTTAGTAAAAGTCCGACATATCCAGAGTAAGAGTTAGCTGAATCTACCATGAAATTCTGAGTAAAATGTCTGCTGGCTTTGCTCCACCGATACAGAAGACTCTTGCGTAATATTGACATTTTAAGTTGGATAGTAAGCAATGTAAATCTAAGGTGAACGGTGTTGCACAGACGATTATGAGCAGAAGATTTTGACATTACAACGTCTTCGACACTAGACGTTATGGCGTAAGAATTCTACGTCGTATAACATGTATTTGGTCTGATTAACATCACTAGTCCATTTGAGTGTAATGGTAAAATCTCCCCGATTTCCCCGATAAAGCATAATCATCCTGAAATTGTTGGTAACAAATAAAATTTCAAGAAATATAATTCTTGTAAAAAAAAAAAAATTTTTTTCGTACTAGAAGAATTTGCATAAATTAAATTTATGGATGATAATATCGAGAAAATGATCCGGTTCCATTATCGAAGCCATCACCTGAAAAAAAAAAAAAAAAAAAAAAAAGTTCGAATAGACGTGGACAACTCAGTCTCGTTTTAATGTTGAATTTAAAATTTCCTTTCTGAAAAATATTTAAAATGGTATCTAAGCAACACAAATAATCAATATCTTACATATTCGATATCTAGCAATATTGTAAAATAGTCGGGAGGAAACAAATCGTAAAAGGCAATTAAGTATTGGTATTGGTCCAGAATCTTTTCGGCTTGAATTTTTGTGACCTTGTTAAAATCTCGTAATTTTTGGCCCAGACATTCGAAATATTTAAAATAAATTTTTTATTTCAATTCGCAAGAATTAGAACGAGGCTAACCTGCAGTAGAAGAACATCACGGTCAAACATTTCAGTTCCAAAGCGAACATTCTGATAATAAAACACTTGATGGACGAGAGCGTAACCATTCCGCCTCCACATCTGGGCATAAACTTGTGCTGTCAACACAAGCGCACGAAGAGGAGCCTCAATCAACTTGATTTCCGTCTTCTTCTTATCCTCATCAGGCTTAAACAAAAAAGCATCAAACATCCCCCAATCACATACAACTATCTACAATTCCCTGTAGCCATTATGGAATCGCGATAGTTAGGGACATGGTGACTAGTTTTAAAAACTCATAATACCAGTTATAATCTCGCTCTGAGTATTCTGGTATAAATCTTTGATTGTGGTAGTTCGATAGTGGTATTTTGATGGTATGTTAGAGAAAAAAAACAACAACTCACCATCCCCTCATACACTTGTAATAGTTCTTTAAGATTAAGATCCGGAAATTTTGTCAGTCCAGGGATCATCCCTAAAAGCGAAAAAGAAAAAAAAGGCTAGTAAAATCATCGTCATAATCATCGTCATTATTACCCTGCAGACCGTTCGGAAAGGTGCTTTCTGGTGAGGACCTTAAACACCGTACTGCATAAATACAGTTGATAAAGTAGAGTCTTCACTAAATGTATATCATCGGCTTTTCCGTGAGAGTCTGACCGTAAAATTTTCCCTATAGAGATGTTCCGCTTTATAGGGTGTCGGCTTATAAAGTTTACGTAATGAAAATTTGTACCTGCAATTAATCGAGTTAATGGTGCATGAACTGAAACTAATTTTGATGATACATCGTAATCACAAACAACTGAAAATTAAAAAAGAAGAAAGAAAGAAGATAAGGAAAGTATGAAATGCATGATGATGTAGAAGTCGTGTAAATTCACAACTTCTGGAAGCAGATGCGGTCAGATAGATATTCCTGAATAAGGAATTATATCCAATCCACATTGTCATTTTGAAAAGTAATTTATTAAAAGTTAGCTTCTCTCCAACTTTCAACTATCGCTCAAAGACATTGCTGGTGTTGGTCAAAATTTAAACGTGTTCCCCCCACCATTCGAATAGAAATTTAAGTTTCTTATTCATGAAAAAATAAATAAAATCCATTCTTAATTTGTATAGAAAAGAAATTATATTTCACATCTACACTTATCAACGATATTTTAGCGATTGTACTCCAAATCGCTTGGAGATGTTGGCTGAAAAAGCTCAGACATATAATATCAGGTAATTAAATCTCAAATTGATAATCGAAAAGTTTTTACTTCATGTCCTTACTACTGAGAACCATAAAACTGTGGAGTATATACATTTTACTGGCACTAAAAGGGTCAAAAGCTAAACCATAAGAGTCTCAAACTGATAACTGGAAATACTTATACTCCATTTTCTTCTCATTTAGAATCAGAACAAAAACCTCACTAAGGCATAATCCCTGCTAGTAGGTGCATTAACGCGAACTTTCGAGTAACCAAAACTTACGAGAACTATGATAGTGGGTGAAATCTAGACTCGAGTACAATTTGATGACTTGAGAAACACACTTAAACATCACGACTTTGTATATCTCCACCTGAAAGCAAAGAGAAAAAAAAAATTAAAAGCTGAATAAAATGAAAACACGAAATTTCAGTCTTCAGATGGTCAGTTAATTTACTATTGGCAGGATTAAAAAAAAAAAAAAAAAAAATTATTTGCCGAGCTTGTTGAAATTTATTTTTATTACTTGTTTCGACATTAAGCTACATTTTTTGGTATTTTTGGGTTGCCTTAGAAATTTTGTATTTTTTTCTCTATTTTTACAATTTTCCTTTATTCATCACAAGAAAACGCCAAATAAATCGGGAATCGTATACTATATGAAATTTCTCTCACATTACTACACGCCCACGTCAGTATCATCTCGATTACTGGCACAAGATATAGTTGGAGGTTGTAACCGTGCTCCCAATTCGGCTCGTATGTCACGTGACTTTTAACTTGTCTCTTACACGCATCCATTCCCTAAGAAGAAGAATAGAGAGAAATTTGTATTAAGTCAAGATTAACCAAAATGCAAATCAATCAGCCCAGTTTAAATTTCATCGACCTGTCTTCGAACACTCCAAGAACCTCCCCCCCCCCCCCCACTTTTAAAAGATGGTGCCCCTAGAGCTTAAGAGTAGTTGAAAAAAAATGAGACCATGATGACCTAGATGACGCTACTACTCAACATTAAGTTTTTTATAAAGACAAAACAAACTACACAAGGCCAATCTCCACTAGGCAGCCGGCACCCGACGTCGTTACAACGTTGTTTATACGTTTTGATCACGTAATTCTAACATTGTGTGCTGGTTGGGCAATTAGACAAAGGAAACAAAAAAAACAAGAAGAAAAAAACGTCCGAAATGTCACAACTGCACTCAAACTCACCTGCATGGATTTTAACAACTGAATGACTTTGCCAAAAGCAACAAGAAATTCTTCTTTCAATTTATCTGTCCATTTCGGTTTGTGACGAAGTAAGTAACTGAAATATGAGAGAGAGAAACACACACATGAGTAGGAGAGCAAAAAAGACTTTGAGAAACACTACAAAGTAACTGTTGTTTCACTCTTCTTCGTAGATGTTGCAGACTAATCGTTGTAAAAACATTATCATGTGTTTTCTTTAATACGTTTTTCTTGTTAAGAGTTTTTTTTTTTTACGAACAAAAAAAATAGATATACGGTTTGCAATTCAGGGAACTGCTATTAATGTCGTTATAGATCTGTGACCTATATAAGATGTTTGGTAACTGCGGAGAGGGTCTTGCTAAAAGCAGTATTACAGCTTTCTATCACTTGAACTAGTGTTCAAGTACTTCTGCTCCTGATTTTCATCATAAACAAACTATTAAAATTATAAGATTTTCATAAAAAAAAATACAAAGAAAAGTTTCAGTACAAAAAAAATTAACTTGAGTACCCGACATCCCTCAAGATGTAATCTGCCCTCTTGATTTTCACTTTGCTTGGATTGTTTTGGAAATCCAAACCACCATCATACCCATCTTAAAAAATAACATCAAACAAAATGTATATATATAAGTAACACTAAACCCAAAAATTTAAATTGTAGTAAATCAAATTCTTCTTGAATTGGAGAGAAGAGGAGAGAGAATTATGAAGAAATTACAATGGAGAAAGGAAGTAATTTATGAGAGTTTATTATAAGAAGAATTGTCCGAGAAAAGCTGCTCAAATTAGGGAAAAGGTCGAAACGACAAAGAGTCTAATGAGCACAACGAAATGATGAAAACACATGTGTAGGAGAGTAAAACCACAATTATCTTTTGAGAAACACTACAAGATAATTGTCTTTTCACTCTCCTTCACATGTGTTTGCCGACCCTCTAGGTACGCTTATGCATATGGTATTTGGTTTCGTTATACAATTCTTTATTTCACTTAGTCCATAAGAATTGTTTACAAGACTTTCGACTTTCAAATTATAGATGGTCTGCTGTAGGACCAAATCACACTGGGAAATATTCATACTGAAGGTGAGCACTGGTGCAGGAGAGTAAAAAGGCGATTGTTTGTTAAAAAATACCAGAAGATAATAAGGTCTTTCACTTTCCTTCGCAGCTATTTCTGACCCTCCTACCTCTAGCTTACATAACTTGTTACATCTCATAGCGCTAGTTATGGTAAAGGTATACCTCCCAAAGCAGGCTTCAACTGGTCCCAGAAAGCAGTGAAACACTTCAGTAACGCACTATGTTCTTCTATCAACATTTGAGCCTGAAATGAAATGAAGATTTGCAATTAAGTCATACGTGAAAAGGATACATTTCAAATGATAGTTTTATGTGAATAATTATCAATCATAACACATTGAACAACCCCATCAAACCTATGAATGTATGCTTTGGGAGGTGCTTTAGATACTGGTTATCCTTTGCGAGTTAACAGAAACCATCGTCAAAGCTATGGAAAACATCTAAAACATCATGCTTTTCTCCATTTCAAAGGATTAGTAATACGAACGATTATCAATAATAGCACATCGAACAGGAAGGACAGAAATCACCGTAAAAGTTAAGGAGAATCTCTACAATATTATGCTTTTCTCCATTTCAAAGGATTGGTAATATGAACAATTATCAATAATACTACATCGAACAATGCATACATTGTCAAACAGTTGATTTTAATTATTTAAACAATCTGATGGTTTAATTGATTGTCATGAATAAATTACAACAATATATCATTATTCTGTATAGTTCACAATGGATTAATTAAAACATTGATTAATTGTAATTATAAACCTTATTTGTAACATTCAGTATAAAATAACAAAAAAGGAAGTTAAACCTTACAATGGTAGGTACTGTGAAGATCTGCACTGTTAAAGAAGCAACCTGTATTAAGAAAAAGAGAAGAAATTGGATTAATAACCGTATACAAATACTTACTGAAAAATAAGTTTCCACACGGGAGCGAATTCAAATTCCCTGTAAATTTCATTTCAGTCGATAGGATGCCTAAACGGCAGTTTAAGCTAAACCTGATTTTGACATTTATATACAGTATTTCATCAAAACGTTTGTAACCAAAAACCAACAATATACCGAGACAGAATGGTCATGATCATCTGCAATGAAATCCTTCACTATCTGTCCATAATTCTAAAAAACAACGAATATATTTTATTGTTTATACTAGCCGGGAACCCCAGTGTCCACTTAATTTGATTTATTTCACTACTTTATCTACCATTTTGAAAATAACACACAGAGTAATACACAGATCAACTCACACTATTATATAATAGAAGTAAGCCTATAAATTAAATTAAATCACTTTCTTTCAAAATTGAAAGATTTTTGCAATGACACACCTTCAAACTTTCTGAAATGAGTTTAGATCATAAAAATAAAAGATAAAATTTTACAAAAACAATTTACCTTTGTAAATATTATTGCAAATTGTTGCCGGCCATAAATATCCATTAGAATGCTAAAATACATAGAGATTAAATATATTTATCGGTCATCAGTTCATTATTAATAATATATGGCATATGTACACAAATAAGATCAAAGTTCAATTTACACCTTACCTATTCATAAATACTTGATGAAAATTGGTTCTTGCAGCTAACAAATTTCAGGAAAAAAAAAAAAGAATATTTATAAATTAGATTGAAAACTACATTAAGTATATTATTAAGTTATTTAAAACAGTTTCAAATTCTAACTACCCAGAAAGTCAGTCAGTGTACAGTTTCTGACGGTCTAGATATTTATATTTTATTATAGATAAAACTGGTCAACAAAAAAAAAGTTTGTTCTCTGCTGACTTCCATTTGAGGTGATTTTAGCTATTTGACATACGCTGATTCTGAAAATAACAACCATTTTGCCCCATCACGTCAAGTTTTTCTACTATTCAAATTTCATTTTCTCCCTAAATTCTGAAAAAGTGGCAAATTTTAAGGAAAAACTGAAATTACAGAAAAAGTTAAGGTCAGTAATCAGTAGATATATATCTTTGCTGATCCAGATCCTTTAGGGAGTTTTTGATGTTTTTTTGAGAAAGGTTCACAGTCAGAAATTTATTCACAATTTTCTCACAAATTAAAACAAGGTTGCCGAGAAGTAGTAGGATGGCATGAATTTCTATATATTTTTTCAAATTTCAATTAATGCTTCAAAGGTTTCTTATTGTGTGAGCAATCCTTTGACAGTTGTGATTAGAACAGAATATATGGTGATAACCACTATATATACTACTAAAAGGGATTTTAATATATTTATACTGTACCTTTCCATAGTTTTACATCAATAGAAATAACTTGTTGGAGAATAGAAGTTGGTCTGCCATATAATTGCTTTGTTGACAAAATTGTTAAAATTCGTCTCATACCATCTAGACGACAGAAAAGAAAAAGATGTGTTTTAAAGCCTTCCTTTACATTCTTAAGAACTGCCTCTCTAGTCAATATTTTTAACAAGGTTAATTATAAATATAGGGATGACAGTTTAACTGTCAAAGTAACTGTCAAATTCCTATCTGTGATATATATCTGGATATCAAAGACATTTAAATTTCATTTAAATTTTCTGTTTTAAGCTTTTCTCTTTGTATTTAAGCTTTTTTTTTTAGTTAAGACAAAATATTGATAATTACCATCATCAGAAACAGTAGAACAATTTTTTTTTTAAACTATTAAAATATGAAAGTATGATATGGTTTTTCAATTTAATCTTTTCCCTATAATGTGGAGAGGATACAGATAAAATCCTTTCCAATCAGAAATAGCACATTCTTCAAGAGCAAATTATTTGCTTCAAATTGGAATAATGCAACACTTATTATATATATAATTTACTACAAATTAACAATTGTGTTCACGATGGAATATTGTAACACAGAAGCATGGTAATACAGAAGTGAAGGAATGGTATACAATTAACTTGATGTTTTTGCAATTTGTGATACCTGAAGATTCAAGAAGTTTGAGTAGCCATTTCATTATGCTTTGGGCAATACATTGATGTGCCACAACCTCATATAACATTGCTTCACATTTTAGTGGTTCCTTGTTGTTGAGTGTCGTCATTTTCTAAAAGGGAAGAAGAAAACAACATTAGATGAAAATTGATATTTATGACATATTTCATTAACTTCATAACTACGTACACAAAAATAGTGAAACGCCTAAAGTCATTTGCATTCATCAAAGAACCAAAGGCCCAAGGCCACTTATCAAGAGCGTAAGTTATGCTTATGATGCGTATGTTTGTTATGCTTATGATGCAATCTCACTAGGTATTATTTTTTAGTTCTAGAACAACAACTTGGAGTCCAAATGTGATTCATTGTAAGAATCACCTATCCATATCATAAACAATTTTACATAGGTTTATTGCAAATAATAAAAGTAATTTTGGTAAATTTATATATATATAATACTTTTGTAAATTTTCTTTTAACAATTTTATATAAAAATTTTCATAAAATAATTTTGACTGTACAAAGGATGAAGTTTTTTAGTTTAAAAAAACTGCAATTAAAGTGTACAAAACATGACACATTGTAAACAAAAATAAAAGCTTACTTTACAATCAACAACAGTCTTTTCACAAATACTCTTTTTGCCTGTTACAATAGCTGAACGCCCCTGAGAAGAAAAATTATAAAATGTTTTTATATTAAGTAACAAATCATAACATAATCTAAAAAAGAAAAAAATTTTTTTTTTCAGTTTACCATTTTATCAACAATTGTTGCAAAATGGAGGGCATGTTGTGATTTACACCCAGGAACTGAATTCAACAATGTATCAATGACTTCATCATAAGTATGAGATTCATCATTAAACAGCATGACAATGTATTTTTCTTCATTTGTATCACTAAAAAATAGAAGAAAAACAATGTCATTGTCATTGTCCAGTGGCAAGTGTTACATTACATTGAAAAGAGGTTACTAAATTTTAGTCACTTTCTATACCTGGAAGTTAATGGGTAAGGTAGGTGGTCATTTATATCCCAACAAATCAGATCGACACAATATTGTATCAAGAAGGACATTAAGAATATTGCTCGTCTTTTTATGTCCTCTGGTAAACTTTCCATAGGATCCTAAAAGTAATCATCAAACTAAAATTGAGAATTGACAAATATGCTAACAAGAAAATCAAGAATTTCAATTATAATAAATTATAAAAATATAAAATAATGTAAATTGTAAAGCAAAACCTAGAAACAAAGGTAATAGTGACCACATACTATAGAATCATCAACATCCATCCCATCTTTATGTTTATTACAAGCAGGCCCAGAAGACCATGCTTCCTCATCACCACAATCACAATAACCACCAGTTCCTGTAGAGGCATGCATCTGGAATAAAATGTGTACAGTAAAATTCTTTTTTACTTATTAAGATTAATGGGATGTAAGGACTATATAGTTAATGAATCTGCGCAGAACAAAGGTTTGGACAGACATTAAATTGACAGTGATTGATTCCCTCCATTGTTTACACACGCAGAAAAGCAGACAAATCTTTTTCCAATCTCCTTTTAAATACAACTATTTAATACAATTTCACAAATATCTAAGACAAAAACTAACCCTGTATTTATGCTCCTGGTGAACTGAATTGAAAAAACAATCGTGACAAAAAACACATGTTGGATCTGTTGCACAATCCCTAAAACATAAAATAAAAATATAAAAATAGGATTATGGCTTCTTATTTCAAGTGGATATTCATAAGACATAATTAAAAAAGTCTACAGTTTTTTCTGAAAGAATTTTGTTCAGAAGAAAGAACAATTACAAATTCTTTTCTTTGAGAATTTGAGGGATGAAAGATGAAAAATTATGCTCTTACTTGCAAGTATAAGTTGGATCCCCAAGCTGAAAAACCTCTCCACAGAATTTTGATGGATTACTAAACTCTTTCAAAGTGAGCAATCCATTGTTTGTGTTACAGAGAAAATATTCCAGCGGTTTACATATCAATCTTTCAAACTCCTCTTCATCTGTGACAAATCTGAGCACACCACCAGCATTATTTTGTTTTAAAAGTGAAGGAACAACTCTTGAGAAGTATTGAAAGATCTCTTTCTCTAGTTTAGTGTCTTTAATTTGTATTTGTGAAGGACACTCAAATGTTTTGTTTACAGTTAAATTTTCTTGAAACAAATCAATCCAGTATGTTGCAACGTTTTGATAAGCTTTGAAAGAGAATTGTGAATTCTCTTCCAGTTTAGCTTTTTTCATTTTACATGCACTGAAAATAGAAAAAAATTGAAAGAATTTACTTATTGATCTTAATTTCTAAAACAAATTGTACAGACCTAGAAAAGAACTACCAGACTTGAATTTGTATTACATGTATTATAGTTTGGTGTACATATTCTAAAAATTCTAAAAATTGACATAAAATAGCTTATATGTAGTTAATTGTATGACTAGGCAACAAAAACTATTAAATGCAAATGCTGAATGTTCTAAATATTAGCTTTTCTAGAATTCTCAATACATAGACTTAAAAAAATTAAAAATATTATATACATATCATTTGGATACAAAAAAAATTATTTATTAATTTTTAATTTCATGGTCCAAGCATATCAACCATTTTGTTTTGTTTTTGCTACCTCTTGTAAGATTTCAATTTCTTGATCCATAAGTATTTGTTTGGAAACATTTTGCATTAATTTCAAGTTTAATTCATTGATTTGTTCTTGCAAATCCACAAGCTTTTGGTTTTGAATTTCTTCTTTAGCTTTATCTTTATTTTGTCCTCTTTTATATTCAAAAAATAATGTTCCAAGTGCAATCGAAAAAATAAACATCTCGCCAACAAGTTCTGCACCTAAATCAACAGCTGCAGTGTTTGAGAGGGGCTTTACATCAACTTTCTTGGTCCAGCCCATTAATTTCATTCTGACGGTTTGTTCTAGTTGATGATAAACTGAAAAATATAATGAAGCTAAAAATGTACCGGAATTCTTAAAGGGATTCATCCATGCCAAAATATTTTTGTGATTTAAAATATACATATGTATATATGCATATATGCATATACTGTATACCAAAAGTAACCATAAATGTAAAAATCATTATCTAAAGATGCCTGCATCAAAAGTTATAAAACACATAAAGGAATCAGGCCAATGTTTATGTCTTTTCCAGTTTTTTTTGTAAAGTAAATGCTTTTGAAAAACTAAAATTTTAAAAGAGATATGTAAAGGAAAAAACAACTTTTGTAAACAATGCTTTGTTTTCGTACATTCATCTCCTTTAAATAACAAAAAAATATGTGGAACTGTAATGCGATTGAAACATACAAACAAAACAATAACAACTGTGATAATTAGAAACTTTTGAGAGGCTAATATAATTAGTCTGGTTTATTTTTTCAAGCCTGACACAAACTTAAGGTACATAATCTATGTCTATTGTAATGTTAAGTATATACATATATATGTATAATAAAAAACATTACCTTGTGCCGGAATAGCAATCGTGTTTGAAAGATTAGGATGAGTTTTGACATTTCTTTTAATTGCATTGGCCAACGGTTTGGATAGTGTTTTTATGAATAAAGATCCCAACTTTATTAAAGGTAATGGCATTTTGAATATAATTCAAACCTAAGACAAAACTTTCAAAATAATTAAAACAGTTTAAAGCGGATTGACACTGAATTTGTTTTTAGATAAAATATATATATATATATAATTGAAATAACACAATGCAGCATGACAAGGTCTGTCCATGTGCATTTTAGGTTGCAACATAATGAATCCCAACAAATTTGAATTTCCAGAATAAATATTTTTGGATCACAGGCTAAGCTTAATTCTAGTTCTTATTAATTTTTGTCAAACCACTAAAAAAGGAAGTGTTTATCTTGCAAATGCAGGCAATAATTTTAATGAAAAGGATAATTTAGATAAAGTGCTTTATCCAAATTATCTTGTTCATTAAAATTATTGCAGTAATTTCTGATGCACAGTAAGCACTTATAATGTACATAATAAAAAACCTTATATTTCCAATTTTCGAGTTAAAAAGAAACAATTAATTTTTTACTTTAAATATAAGGTAGGGGCACCTATTATTGGTGGGACCTATTATCGGTAGAACGACAAAATAACAACAAACAACAACAAATAACAGAGAGAAACTCATAAAATAGAGTATAA
>JAUEKX010039945.1:0-13979 GCA_031834005.1 Dendronotus venustus
GCTATAGCACAACATTCCATAACTCATATAAATAAGAAAGATAACAAAGAAGACTTACTGTTAGCTTCTGTCTCACCACCTTCACCGAAATCCAATTTATCCATGCTGTACGTCCAACTCCCAAACTTCAACGAACAGTTTTGAGTATCGAAAGGAAAATAGGTGACGTCTATGCTACATTGACTGCGAAGAATGATGGGAGCTAGCCAAGTAGCCTTACCGTTCGAATACATTTGGACGCGCGTGTTTAGGCGATCTAAGTTTCCCCCAAACGTCTTATCCTCATCAGCGCTAAGAGATAAAAACAAATTCAGTGATGGATTTGTTGTAATAGTCACAAGACTCCGCAGGACAGTATAAAAACGAAGTGAAATTCTTTGTTAACAAAAGTCTACTAATACTGTTAACCGTCGTAACAACATACGCAGATTTCGAAGTTCAACCTCATCAACGAAGGAGAGTAAAAAGACAATAGTCTTGTAATATTTTGTAGTAGATAATCGCCTGTTTACTCTTCTACGCATGTGCTTTCTCTTACTTGCTGTACAGCACAATATCTGGACGCCACACCATATTAGGATCGACGTTAATATTTTCGATGTTACCGTGATCCTCTGGGTCCCATCTCAATATCTCATTCATCCAACTCTAAGAATAGACACAGAGAAGTGCATTTTAAAGACATTTTTAGACGGTTTGTTTGGTCGTCTTTCTTAATCCACTCAAAAGGAGCTGAGGTTTTTAACACAGCGTAAGAATAATGGATCCTAGTATAATGTCATGAATGATGTATGAACAGAACGGCTTGTCTTATGGCCAGAGGTAGATTTAGAGAGTTAGGAACATCTGTGAAGGAGAGTGAAAATATAATTGTCTGTGGTGTTTCTCAACAGATAATTGTCTTTTTGCTCTCCCGCGCGTGTGTTGTATGAAACGTTATTTCTTGTTCCATGCAGTATAGTTAGAACCGAGTAAAAGACCAGAATACGTACTTCTTTCTATATTATAAATTATGTAAATTCTCTCTTCTACCCCTAAAATACATGGAAATGTCCCATTTGGACGTTGAAACAACGTTTGTAACGACGTCCCTCTGACGTATTGAGTCTCATACCTGTTTGATGAACACACTCATAATGAGTGTCTGACTTTTGGTATGCTAGAAAAAAAACACATTAAAACAATCAATTAATCACAATCAACACTACCATAGCCAGCACACGATCTTAGAATGACGTTGTATTGACATTGAAACGACGTTGTATCAAAGTTGTTTTTAACGTCTCCTGCTGTCTGGAATAGGAATTTTTCTGTCGAAAGATGCCCAAAACCTTACAACAATACTTTGTAGATTAAGGAGGGAGAAATATTTCTTATTTACTCTCCTAGCTACTGGTATCTTATTCATATGAATTGTCTGCCGAGGATACGATAGACTATTTTATAGTGTAAGTTGATCTCAACGGGAAAAACATTCGAGTGGTTGCTGTTCAGGTTATAACGGACCTGGTTAGACTACCTGGTGAGACTACCTGGTTCACAGATACATATTTAGGAAATATTATCTTCAAATTCCTTTATGTCGCCACGCTAGGTTCTGAAGACCAGTCAAACATTATTTGTTTTCCAGACATTATTGGGCTCTGGTGTTTACTTCGATTTCATTCGTTTAGACATGGCAACTGTTTGTATTGCTCTACAAACACATGTGGGAGAAAACAACACAGCTCTGTATAACTCACCACGTCAACAATCTGATTGAGACTCATAGTGAGATTAACTTGTACCGCGTCTGAATCGTTCAATACGGGTCGCACAGCTGGATTGTAATTTTTGAATATGGTGTCGTACAGGATATCCTCGTTCTTTGATGCCTCGACATCTGTAACGAGAGAAAAGTCGATAAATCAGAGGCTAGTCAAAGCTCTGCAGAGGAGAATAATCTCAACAAAAATCACGGTATTTCTCTGAAAAATGCTCTTCTCCGCAGGTGTTTGACTACGTCTAAATGCGCCTAAATACTAAAATCTCAAATATTTCGACATGACAAATAATTATGGTAATTAGGAAAACTTTAGCAGAATAACAAACTCCAATGAGATTTCAAGGGTGTGGCACAAAATTGCGGTTAAATACCATTGGCATTTTACTACATGATGAAATGAAAGAGAATTAAATTTCCTTTTCAACGATAGTGAACATGATTAATTTTGACAAGCACTGCGTCTGAGTCAAATTTGCATGTTGAACTTGTGTGTAAAATATTGGTACAAAAAACGCCACATCTGCTCCCGATAGCTGTAACTTTTACTACTTAGAAAATCGACACACGACGTTAGAACGACGTTATTTGGACGTTGTAACGATGTCAAAACATTAAAACAACGTTGTAACGACGTCGTTCTGACGTCGTGTGCCGGCTATGTAGACAGAAAGTCGATAATTGATGTCCGAGTGAAAAAAAAATTTAATTTCCAACGATGGTATACATGATAATTAATTTGGGCCAATACAGCACCATTGAGTTATGTTTGAATGATTGAACTTCAAAACCGTGTTTTCAAAAAGGTGCTGACACTTAAAGGGTTTGGTAAACGTTAATCCCAAAAAAGGCAAAACTATAATAACTTACATGACTGTGGTAAAAGCATCGTAAGCATTACGTAACCCATACCAATCCAAATGGTACCATGTATGGCAGCTTTCTTCATAACTGCTTTGACGTATATTTTTTATGTTTCTCCTATGATTACAGTATGTATGTATAACTTTGTATATATTATATATGCTTTTGTTAATAATATTCTTGGTTTCCAGTCAAGAATAAAGAATATATTTTTAGCTGTAAATTGTTAGTGTTTTTGAAGATGTAATTCATAATATTGCCGTCTTTCTTTCAGATTTTAAAGGAAATATGTATTATACGATCAACTGCCATGTGTGAAGTTTATTGGTTGTGCACAAAAAAATTTAGACATTAAAGATACACATCACCCTGGAAACAAAAATTTTATCCCAGCTTTTTTTTTATTTTCTGATCAATATATCTTTGCTCTTTCCAATCAAATTATTGTCTTCTATAGCTATATGATTATTATTTTTTGGGTATGTTCGGATTTTCTTAAATCACACATTCAACAAATAGAGAACAGTTTGCATAAAACGTGACGTATATCTAATAATATAATAATGTATTATTTTCTTCCCACATCCGTGAAATCTGTTGCCTAGATGTAAGCTCTAATACATTTTCTGTCTTTTCGTATTTCGATCTTGATTTTTCATTTTAAAATTTTGGTTTCTCCGAGCAAAATAACTATAAATTTGAAAATCACTATGATTAATAAAATACAGACCGAAATAAGAGATAAACAAAGAAAAGAAAAGAAAAAAAGCAGTGTTGTAACGAGAAAATAGCTTGCATATCTGGGCTATTAAAACTGTCAAAAAACTAAAGTTTTTTTTCGAAATAAAAAATTGCTCTATATCTCGAATCCTTTTAGCTTAAAGCTCCTGCATCGTGTTCTCAAATACTTTGTCCAAAAAAAGTCAAGGACATAGAAAGATAATTATCATTTATTGCACAAAACAGTAAGGAAGTAGTACCTTAGAAAAAAAGCGAGGTAAAGTTTAGTAAGCAAGCTATTTGAGATTAAGATGAAATGAGATCTTTTTCAAAAATGGTCTGTGTTTCATGTGTTGTTTTAGAAAGATTTCGATAAATTTCAAACTTCAAAATTTGTGTAATTGTGGATAATCCAAGTAAAAACAAGAGGTATATAACGATACAAAAAAACAACAAAAACAAAAACAGTTGTATATTTGTTGCGACCTTCAACTCAAAACAAACTAAAAACTGCGGAAAAACGTTCTGGCAACTAAGAATCTCCAACCAAAACAAAACTACTGCATACTCCATTATGCTATGCAAAGTTACACACAAGCTTCTATAAAGTGAACAGTGTAGTTCATATGATTTACTATATGAGAATAGATATAGATATATGACCAACAATCTTTGCTGTGATCTAAATCAATCTACTAGATTTAATTTTTTTTTTAATTGGTGCTGATCCTATTTACTGATTAACACATCTAAAAGATCATTACAAGAAGATTTCATAGCTGCGTCATTCCCATAGACTAGTCTATTAATCTCTAAAAGAAAGCTTTTTATTAAACTCAAAGGACTGTTTGCTTATGTAAAATCATTGAAAAATCTTGAAAAGAGAGAGAAGAGCATTATAAGAAATGTGTAGGACACTCGTCTAGATTTGTATTTTTCTTCTGATGTATACTTCGCTATGATACTAATCTCGGTTGTTAATTTGATTAAATGTTTTAAAGCATTTATTTGACATGATGATATACCAACTGAGAGGAGAGCCATTTACTTCAATGTAATGAAACTCTAGGCTTATGACCAGAAAATTGATGATAATTATTTTAACACGTTTAGACTAAATGGAACTGAAGGGAACCAAAGAAAAACATGATTTATCTCATCGAATGTTTCGATTTTTTAGTTGAAATGGCGACGAGGAATCATGAAAAAAAATGATTTCATTCTGAGCAGTTTCATTTATTTAGAGTTGTCCCAAAAACATACGACAAGACAAAATTCTAAATTATCTTTTCTTTGGAGATACTTGTGCTGTCGTCATAGCAACATTAACATTGCATAACATGTTGTTTGTCCACACCTCTAAGAAAACTTAACGGATTTAATGGGAGAGATTTCCCACCAACACCACAACCACAGCCACCATAAAATAATAAAACACAATACCTTGTGGGAAAAGAAAAAGAAAATGGTTGAAGTGTTTCTAAATTAGAACACTTTACAAGTTTTTCTTGGCACTCGCATATTGTAAATATTCACATGTAATATCATGACAAGCGAATCATCATTGCATTCTAAAATTGCATCATCGCTATGTTTTTTTTAAGTTGTTCCTTTTTACGAAATGCAAATAAACTGTTGAGGTCAAAATAAATGCTTGCTGACACTGACAACTTTACAACCTTCTGCGAAGGAAAGTGAAAACAGAATTATCTTGTAGTGTTTTTCAACTGGTAATTACCTTTTTTTTTGGCATATATGGGTGTAATGTAATACCAAACAAAAAATGAAAGGTGTCAATACACCCTATCTACCTGCCATTATAGAGCGTGGGAATTAGGGATCTGGTCACTAGTTTACTCGTACTGAGCGCATTTAGAAACAGGGAGTGTACCCCTATATCGCAGTCTGGTGTATAAATGTTAAATAATTAATAAAACAATATCTCCATTTTGTGTACAAATTTACTAGCATTTTGGTATGGAATGCTTTATTAAAATTTATGGCTCGTTTCAAAAGTGCCTTTGGCGCGGTTAGATGCTCGTTTTTGTACATACAGTAAACTACCGGTTATTCGAACCGGCGCTTGTTCGAACTTCTCGCTTATTCGTATTTTATGTCACGTGTAAGGCACTCAAAAACATAATTAAAGCAATTAAAGGAATGAAAATATTCAGGAAATAGAAAAACGAAAACGGGAACAAAATTCCAAGACCATGAAGCACAGTCTAGAACTTAAAAGCTTGCGTTTGAAAACAACGTTATATATGATTTCCTTATTCTTTTTAACAATAGCATTACTGTCATGATCTCTAAAAGAACACACATCACTTTGTTCCTCATAAAAGAAAAAGAGAATCTTTAGGTCGCGTCAACAGTCATCAGAGATGTGGCCACCATATTTGTTTATACGGTTATCTCGTCATTTCCGTTCTGCTAAAAAAAACACAAATGAATTTTTTTTCTCACTAACTCGCTTAGTTTTCTTCACAGCTCTCTATGCTGCTTTTTACAGACTTTTGATAGACAAGAACGCGAATCTTATTGATATAAGGTCCTTACTATACAAACGATGATGTTATTCTCTCCATAAGCTAAAGAGGAATTATAGAAAAGGAAGGATTGTTTATTTATCTGTGCTGTGTCATTTGTATCTTAGTCGTGGCTCTTGGCTTATGTTAGATGATATGGAATATAATGTATAGTTACTGTACATGATAAGTTTTTTATAGCCGCTTTTTCATGTCTTGATGAGTTAATATTCATGATGATAAATAGAAACTTTGAATATTTTTATGATGAACAGGTGACAAATATATAATATGAGTTTAAATACCGAATTAATAATAATGCATTTATCGTAACAACCGAATATTTAAAAGTTTATATAAACTCTTAAGTCATCGACTTGTGCTGCGTAAACATTCTGTGATGTACAAACTGCTTTTTCTAGCGGTATTTATTTGCTCGCTCACCCAGATCGCAACACAAGAGCATGGCAATTGTTACGATGCAGGTGGCGAGACAGCGTGTTACTACTGGAATATAAACGGTATGTGTCGGCGGATTGGTTATCGGACCTACATGTACCAAATATGTCGCCGGACTTGTAATCTCTGTCCGTCTATGTATGTGCGTCCGTACCATGTGCCAACAAAAAGACCCCTCCGGGCTTGCCGTGATCTCCGGAGTAGTAACTGTCCGGGTTGGAAGCGATACTGTAAGCCGGGCAACGAATATTACAAATTCATGACGAAGCATTGCCAGCGGACCTGTCTATTGTGCTCCGACCCAATGTGTAAGGATTTGAACTGGAAATGTCCAAGATACGTAAACGCGGGTTATTGCGATCCTGATCACCGCTATTTCGCATACATGCGTAAAAATTGCCCGAAATCATGCAAGTTCTGTACGTCTAACGGTTCCAAAACTGCGATAGATAGAACGACTAAAAGACCTCTAGTACGGATTAAAAAAGAATTTGAATGCGGATTTGAAGTCAACGAATGTGATTGGACGAACCAGTTCTACGAGGACAACGGTGATTGGCTTACTGGAATCGATAAGAACGGCCCTTCGAAGGGATACAACAATTCTGAAAAATATCTCTACGCCAGCATCTTACATAGAGGTTACAAAGCGAAGTTATTGTTACCATGGCAACTAATGCTCCCGGAAGCTGGGAAATCAATGGAGACAATGTGTTTTCACTTCCTGTATCAAATCAGCCACGGTCGACTAACCGTCCACGAAACAGAGAACCCAAGAATGACTCGAAAGCAACCGATACCGCAAACGCTACTCGAGACGCTCGATTATAAACACGAGTGGACACGAACGAGATTGAGCGTTCGAGCTGACCCCAACTATAACTTGATGATAATCGCACAGAAAGGATCGGAAGACTCGTTTATTGTTATGGATGATTTTTATTTCACCAAAGGAGCGTGTTGATAGAAAACGTTGGAAATGTCGCTCGAACAATTCGTGTGTGTTAAGTGATTACCAGGTAATAAAATTTTGGGGTTCCAAGGTACGACAACATACGCAAAGGAGTGTGAAAAGACAATTGTCATGTAGTGTTTCTCACAGATAATCGTCATTTTGCTCTCCTACACATGTGTTTTAGTGCGATTGGCGCCCCAAAAAAATATTCTTTTCCTTTAAATACTGCATCATTTTCATGGGAGTATTAACTATAAGAAGAAAAAGAGTTTTTTTTACATTTTTTGTTCGGTCAAAAACATCAAAAAAAGAGAAAATTCAGGGGGCTGTTATTAAAATACAATTTCCGCGCCGCATTAACGTATCTTATCTGTGTTTTGATGTACCGAAGATATTTACTTCAAACACAACAATTTCTAGACTTACGATGTTAAGCGCTATGAAAGTTTGCACCCAAATTTACATTCTCTTTGAAATTGTATTTAATGTCAGAATATTGTCGTGAAATTTGCAGATCGATATCGAGAAAATATTGTCGAGTAGTATTTTTTTTTTCTTCAGTTCTCAAGAATTCACTAAAACTTTTTCTTTAATAAAAGCGATAAACTACACGAAATACAACTTTCATGGTATTCGAATAAGTAGGATGCCTGTTTATTAGTACGGATTTTTCCAGCCTCTTAGATTTTCTTACCCTATTAAAGCATTCGGTTAAGTGGTTACGCACGCAAAGTAAAAAAGCTTTTTCTCGATCCCTTGAACGTCCCGCTTAACGAGAATAAACTGTATCATTACTCGTCGGTATGAGTTAATCCGGGCAGCAATACGACGTCAGAACGACATTGAATGGATGTTGGTATGATGTCTTAATAACGTTCTTATAACGTCCATGTGATTTAAATTATCAAATATTTATCAATTAATTATTAATTAATTTGATTCCTTATATAGCGATAAAATTAACTTGGGAAAAAAATCCTTGTCAAGTTAAAAATAAAAAAAAGAAAGAGTAAGTTTGTAAATTAAAAAAAAGCTGGTCAGCGAAAATCCTTTTTATTTTGTTAAAAGATAGAAGTAATTTAGACAATTTAAAGTTTTATTTAATACTTTTGTTGAAGAAAAAAAACAATGTTTTATTATGCTTAGATATTTTATATATAGATGATCTAGATTAAATCTACATTAAATTATAAAATTACATTGTATTCAACATAACATATGCAGCGTCAATAAAACGGTTGACCAGTGTATTTCCATCGTCTCCTTTAATCGTTTAAGAAAACTCCCCTTTTTTTCTTCTTCTTTTGTTTATTTTGGTTTGTTTATTGAACTCATAACAACTGGCGACCATTATTGTTTTTGTAATGACGCATGTTGTCATTTTACATTTAATTTTTTACTTAAATTGCTATAGTACCATATAATGTGTAATACACATTTCTTTATAAGAACCTGGTTTATAAGCACGTTATATGTGAAATTTTGCAAAAATATGCTCAGTCTGATTTCCTTTATTAATTAGTAAGAAGGAATTGAGTCTAGAATAAAAATTCATTTTGGGACAACATTTTTTTCGTTTTTTACGTACAACATAGCAAGAACCGTTCCTAATATCCAAATACAGGCACCTGGTGAATTCAAATTCTAGGATTAAAAAATTCCCCTATTTTAAAATATTTTTGTGTAAAGAATCCTTAATAAGAACACTTGAAGCCTCAGCTGAAATCTATCAGACGTTCTTACAAAAAAACAACGTATATTCTAATAATCTTAATAGTTTTGTTCGGTAAAATTGCATTGGTAGCATGTCTTGGCACAAAATTTCTCCATGATTTCTGTTTTGTGTTCACACCAACCAGACCTCTTCCAGATCGGACAAAATTCAGCTTGTTGTTGTTCATCTTTGCATTGTTTTTTTACAGAAGATCCTAAAAGTTAAAAGTTGTGAAATATAAATGATATTCTAGAGGGGGATCGAGGGAGGGGAACGAGTAGGAGATCAAAAGAGGTAATAATGTCTGGAAAACACTACAATATAACCGCCTTTTCTCTCTCCTCCGCAGATGTTGCCGACCCTCTAAATCCACCCCTGTAATCTGTAATTTCTTAGCAAGTTATTTAAACTTTCAGCCACTAAACTTTCTTATATATGACCTAAGATATTCTTGATGACAAGTTTCCCTTTATAAAATGCGCATCCAAAACTACGAATTGCATGGATGCAGTAAGTACAATATTCTCAGCCAGAATATGACGTCATTTCAACGTCTATACAACGTCTTTCTAATGACGGTTCAGCGAGTCGTCAATGACAGAGCGTGAAAAGACAATTATCTTGTACATTTTTTCAACATCAACAAATGTCTTATTTGCTGGGGCAATACTTACCGATTTGGTGGGATGCGTGGTTGTTTGGTGCATTTTTACACATGTCGCACGTCTCCATACAATTTTTGGTCATCCATTTCTTTGTGACGTCATTCGTTGAACGACAGTCCTGCTTGAACATTGAGCATACTGATGTGTGATATTTATTCTTACATTCTGAAAGAAAAAAGAAAGAAAAAAACAATGTAATCTACTATACTTTTAATCTTTCCAATCTTCTACTAGCAAACGAAAATAAATTATTTTTGGATTTCGTGAAAGTTGGTCCAATGCCTGAGTTTCTTAATTTTTTCGTTCTACAACTCTAAAATTAAGAAGTACAGTTTCCGCCACGTTACATTATTTGGTGTAATTAAGGTCAAAGTTTTTGGCAAAATTGTTTGTTTATGGTAAGCTCAGTCTCAAAACTTTTCTTGTGATATTTTCATTTTGAACTAGCTAGACTGGTTACTTACGCAACTTGCACACAAATAAGTTCTATTTCAAAAAAAAATTGTTCACAATCATCGTATGTAAAAAATGTATGTAAATTCATTTTGCTTGAATTTAGCCATGCCCACAAGGTTGATTTATTCGGAATCGGCACGCTCAGTTCAAACCATGAATGATTAAACAGAAAATAACTCGTTAATCCCAAACCCCCTTCAAAATCAGTATCTCAGTCAGCACAGGATGTTAAGCCAGCGTTATTAAGATGTCGTTTCAACATTTGACGTCGTAACAACGTCCACATAACGTCGTTCTGACGTCGTGCACCAGCTGGGATTTTATATGAAGCCGCAGTGAAGTTATAGCACGTAACTAGAACGTTTTAGATATCTCTCTGTGTGTTATGATATGGTCTCGCTATTGTTCTAAAAATACGCCTTTTTGTCATAATAATACTTCTCTAACATTCAACCGTTAACCGTTATCAACTAATAAAAAAACGGAAATGCTGCTGAGGTAAAACTTCGAAACTCTTTAGAAAAAAGGCGGACGGATTATCTCATTTTTAACACTTTAAAAACACAGTAGGGAACGCAATGGATCCATAGTCGTTTGGACAACTCATAAAAAAAGCCTGATCGACCATAATGCATTGCCTTTACTCGAATTTCTATAAGGCATGTTAACTGATACTTCCTTATAAGGAGAGTCTGCTGATGTGAGATTAGACTGTATCCATTACTACATGATGTGCATGATGTGGATGCAATTTTGGCTAGTTTGTTATCGTTAACCTTTTTTTAACCGATATTCCAGTTTGAACTTTTTTGTAGACGTGCAAAATAAAAAATAAAAAACTATTTTTGTTACGAAGCTTGGAATCAGGGGTATCGAGAATAGAGATACCATAGAAGATGGGATACCCGGCCCCTCCACGCTTTCTCGCCAGCAAAAAAAATGTTATACTGGAAGGAAGGAGGGGAGGGACGTCAAGACTTGGCCGCAGAATCTAAATGATCGATTTCATATACCTGGACAATTAATTCCGTTAGGGTCATCCTTTAGAGTCTTCTTGTCCCAACAACATCCATATATACTGTTCTCACAAGATTCTATTAAAGAAGAGTAACAAGAAAAACATAAAAATTTGGAAGAGTATCGGGTTATTGAGACGAAAACAACAAATGGCGGGAAAATTCTTGCTATAATAAGAATAAGTGGCAACTGGAATATTCCAAAAATGTTATTATACGTTTTTTATAAGAACCTCTAAATTTCATCCTTGTGCTTATGTTTTCGCTTTTTGTTGATTTTCATATTTACCCAGCCGGCACACAACGTTGAAACAACAACGTCTTGACGTCGTTAAATTTAAAATTAGTCATTGTGGTTGGATTATATGACTCGCCTAAAACTTTGTTTGAGACATCCATCTGGGCAACAGCTAATCATTAGCTTTGTCATTAGCAATGAAATTTCAATTAGCAATGCCACGACTGGGTGTTAATCGTCTTTTACGTCAGTACACAAAACCCATATGATCCGATATCAATTTATATGTAAGCTGATCGGATTCATCGGTATTACGGTGAATATAAAATTACTAAATGCTAATCTTCGTTTCAACTATTGGGGACTTCCGTCATACTAATCTTAAAGGATCATCACTAGACAATTAGACACTAGACAATTTTTATGAGAATCGCCTAATTTTGGATTTCACGCAGAACCCAAAGCGAAAATCAGAGAAATCACGTGGATAAACAAACAAAATGGCGGCCATCATCTACAATCGGTAGTCGTTTACTCGTTGAAAAGTAAAAACCAAACTCACGTGTGAACAAAGAAATTATTTGATTGTTTTTTGTGACGTAAAATAATAAAAATCTTGAATTTTTTAAAAATTTCTAAAAACATTTTAAATTTGCTAAAGATTTTTGCTGTCCAGGCTGATTAGTGCATGAGAACGCTTTCATTGCAACGAGCAAACTTCATTGATACGTTGCAGAGGCACTTAAAAACTTTACAGCAATACACAAGTATTGCTTGAGTAATAACATGAGAGTTGAAATATTTCCCATAAAAAGCTTGTTTGTTATTCCCACTTCTAATCCTGCTTGAGCTGGCATCTGTTAAGAAACAGATTCCTGTTGTAACCATGGTAACAGATGATTACTCTCATGTATAAATACATATATAATAAAAATATAGGGAAAGTAGGTGCAAAATTATATTTTAGGGCACAAATCGGATTATGAGTGGAGACTAGCAGGAAATTTTTCTCACGATAATTGTTTTTGTTTTTGTTTTTGTTATGCTATCTGCAAAGGAGAGCGCTAGAAATCAATTATCTTAAGGTTTTTTCAAGGAGAACTACTTTTTTACTCTCCTCCGTAGATCTTAAGTATTCTGGATCTGATCAGGGGGTCGTTGTTATTCTTAAGAAATCGGCAGAGATATTTCAGCTATGTTTCTTGTGTGTACGTGCGTTTAACAAGACGAAAACAAAAATAATGTTTTGTTGTGGGTTGTCTCTTTTGAAATTTCACCAACCGCTGCGGTCTAAACCCGGTTTAACAGTTGTGACAAAAGTGATGTTCTAAGCATGAAGAACAAAACATACATTTATTCGATATGTCCGGTACCACAAGAACACTATGCATTAACCATTTTAAATGTGAGTGTTTCTTTTGTTACGTCACCGGACATCTCCACTAGACAAATATTCTACCGATATGCAACATTAAATGCCGAAAGTACGGCATCTTTGTTAACCAGTCTCGTCCCCAGCGCTTATGCTAATTTTCCACTTCATAAAATAATCAAAACTAAAAAAAATTAAGTTCAACAAGCTCTGAGAACGTGTTTGCTTGTTACTCATTTTACTTACCACATAGACAAGTCGTAGCACATAATACCTTGGCTGTTGGCTGCTTACAGTATCCAAGCTCCTTGATAACCTGACATCTATTGTTATCGGCTACATTGGGATCACATCCTGAAAGACATGAAATATATGAATTCTTAGTAAAGAAAGATTGAAAAGGCAGCGATTTAACTGAAACCCTTCAACTGCTCAAAGTATACGGTTACATGTAGAGGCGGATTTATAGATACCACTGTGAAGGAGAGTGAAAAAATACACATCTTGTAGTGTTTCTCAACAGATAATTGTGTTTTTGCTCTCCTACACATGTGCTTGCTGACTCTTTAGATAAGCCTCTAACTTGTGGTATTTTAAAATAAAATCGGTCAAAGTCAGATAAAAATAAAATTTCCTTTTGATGAAAGTTAGGTATATGTGAGAAGTTTCACTTGAAGCTGTGAATTTTCAAAAAGATGTTAGTTTGAATTGCCATTTTGATTTTCAATCCCCTTTCATACACTCTAGTAAAATAATTGTATAATGAAGGCAGCCATATTAAAAAAAGATTTTAACAAAGAACCTACCACGGTTAAAAATACCAGCCAATGAAAATAGACGATTTGAAAAAAACTATGAATTTTAAGCCAGTGAAATTACGCTTTACAGAGAATTTTTAAGTAAAACTCTTGCTGTCACCCATCCTTCTTTCACTTCGGATATTATTCCGAAAAGTTAAGAAAGATGAACAGATATCCCATCTATAAAAAAGCTGTTGGTAGGTAAACGTGTTCAGGTAATTTCCATACATGGTAAGGTCATTCCCATATATGTAAAGGTGTAATATGTAAATTTCCATATATACCAACCTCCTGTGCAGAATCCACATGTCCTCTTACAATATCGTTTCATTTGTTTCCCATAAGGTATACAATAAGATTTGTATCGTTCGCAATAATTCTCTTTATCTTCACACTTATCTTTGTCATCAACTGCATCTGAAAAGTTGAA
>JAUEKX010040167.1:687-13959 GCA_031834005.1 Dendronotus venustus
GGGACTGACCGGTTATTCTCATCGGATCTGAGGTCTCGTTGAATGCGAGGGGGAGGGGAGCATAATGTGATAAAACAGGGATTAAAGTATACCTTGTTGGTTAGGAGGTCTCGTTCAATCCGAGCTCGTATCCAAGTTCCACTGTATGATAAAGGAAGTGTCACAGACTTAATCATTTTTGGATTAGGTTTTCTCGTTGGTCTTCTCCTTTTCATTTTCAATGGGAGTATATGATGAGCCTTAGTATGTACGTAGGCCCATTGGGGGGTCTACCTAGCCTGTTCCTTGTAGGTAACTATATTCTAAAGAACGGTAATGCAATGACTGTATGTAGGAGACCGCATACTGAATCAGCACCAGGCCATACATCGCCAGGTTGTATTCTAAATGTCCAATCTCTCCATTGGTAACTCCGATCACTTGACCAATGCGGAAACCCACGTATAGATACACTGTACATCAATCCTTACAGTGAACACTGTATGTACAAGTAATACAAGGACAGGGAGAAGGTTGCAGAACCTAGGCGAGACAATGAATATCAGCCACTTAGCCTGGTGTACTGGATGGAAATCAGGATCGTAATTATAACGGCTTCGTGTTATCTACAACTACAACTTACACCGGGTGACGAGAATGGCACCACGATAAGTAGCCAAGGACACTGGCGTGGTCAAGAGGTGAGGACCCTATCCACCACCTGATGGTCTACCACTACTATCACTATCAGTGACCACCAGTCTACGGCTCGTTTCTAATGTCTAGGCAGTCCAAGGCATGTATGTATGTATGTATGTATGTATGTATGTAAGTAAGAACGCTTGTAGGCCTAGTGGTCCGTAACTGTTGTAGCCAGGTAGAGATAATAATAATATCGCACACGATGGCCATCTCTGGATGATGATTAGTGGCCTCTTTGCTTTGTACCAAGACCTCCTACAGAGGCCTTGTTTGTACACATTAATTCACCAGATGATAATGCTATTATGCATGTCACGGTTATCTCTTCTTATCTGATAACCACATTGGTTTCACTTTAAAAGGCCTTGTGTACCGATTGCCAGGTAGACTGACTTGTTAATTCACCTGAAACAATCGACACGGAAAGGTAAGTTAAGTAAAGCTACTACTACTACTACTAGTCTTTAATTTTAATTGTGATAGGTCAGGTTTACTTGTCTGTTATTTTATATTCTGTTTGCTATTTTTTATTCTGGCACAGGCCCTAGGAACATCAAACTAAAAACAAATATCTACACTCGACCATAATAATCTAGTCAAACATTTGTTTCGAAGCATTAGATACAAGTATGTAGTACGAGCTATCTGACACCATTTCTCCAACTGATCACTCACTCAGTCCCTCGGCTGGTTCAGTCGTCGGGATGGGGGTTGAGTTTGAGAAGGGAACAAAGATTAGACGAGGTATAGATGTATGTTGTACTATTGGAGAGGAAGAAGAAGCATACATCCTTATCTTGGATGATCTTTTGGAGATACATACATACATAGTTGTACACTGTAGCAACTTTCGACCTCGGTCTAGACATTACATATCAGTTTATTTCCTACTCTCTGCAAATACATGTACCCTAATATGGTCTCTAGCACTCATCCACGGTTTTCACCGTACTCTAAGTCTAAGCGCTTCACAAAATACAATTTTTCACTCTTCGGGACTTCCGAATTTTACATCCATCTCTCCGATGGGATGAGGAAAGTTGTGTAAAGAGTATTTCCAAAGAACTCCGTATAGGACAAAGTCAGGACTCAATCCAGGACGCTTCGATCACCAGGTGGATACGCTAACACTAACACTGACGCCACTTACATACACACGACTTGGCCAGGAAGCTGCTATGTGTGGCGATTCATATGCGGATTTATGTGTTTCAGGTACCGTCGTTAGGTGTATTAGCCTACAACATTATACGAACTGTTTCGTGTGGAAATGCATAATAACTGAACATTGGTATTTCTCTGTTCTGTCTGTCTCTCTCTCCCCCACAAATTATGTTTGTTCATATAGGTGACCGATTTTTGTTTCTTGTACACACCACGTTCTTTCTTCTTATGTCCTTGTCCCCAGATGTCCACCAAACCGTTCCCAAGAATCAAATGTGTCCGTGCATATTGCCAGCAAGGTGCCACTGGAGATCAAGGTGCCGACTGTCATGACGTGGAAGATTCTCATTGGCTGAATTGTGGTCTCGCTCCCGTGGCCACGCCCATGAGCTGCCACCCCATGTACGCACAGACAAGGAAGTCTTGGGGAATCAACGCAATGGGAACGTTAGCCGTTGAGGTATATCACTCGTTTTAAGTTCAAACCTTCGGGTTATTTCACAGGCATCGCCCCTCCATCTCCCTACATCATACATACATAGTCAATCTGTCTCTGTCACTATCATCATGGACCTTGAACATACGACCGGAGTCAAAGCCTTAACAACATTGGCTCAATCGAGATTTGAACTCAGGATATCCCGGATAGTCGCGATGCATTACAGATGCCAAGAACGACAGGAACACGCGCCATTAAAAAAATAATTCTGTAGCGAGAAAAATCAAAAAGAGTAGGCTACTTGACACCAGGCATGTTTTTGTTTGAAGTTTTACGGCGCTTCAACATTCAACCTCAATGGGGCATATCAGCGCCTGGGGGTGTAGGTGTAGTTTCAGTCAAAAGAAAAGAAACCTAGCAACGTAGGTACAGCGCATTAACCGGCAGAGTTATCAACTTATCATCTTATTCCACGTAGGTACAGCCAAGGCCTTCTATATTAAGATGGCCTTGGTACCGCGCATTAACATTAACAGACGGAGTTATCAACTTATCATCATCATCCTCATCTTATTCCACAGGTCGAGGCAAGCGACGGGACGGTGGGAGTGGGGCTGACCATCGGTGGCGAGCCAGGCTGCTACATCGTGGAGAAACACCTGAGTCGATTCTTGGAGGGCCAGGACCCCAGGGATGTGGAGCTGATGTGGGACCAGATGTTCAGGGCCACTCTCAACTACGGACGGAAGGGCTTGCCCATTCAGGTGGGTCCACCAACATAGGGACATTATTTTACACGCATTTCACCTCTCCACTCAGGTTTCTTTAATACATATTATTGTATGTCAGAGACTGTTTACATCTTTGAGTTTGAGGACACATAATCAAACTACGAGGTTTAAATGCTATGTCACGCAATGCATTCTTGCATTCAAATATACCATTAATCATCATCAAAGAGTGTCCTCTCAGAAGAGGTCGA
The DNA here is from genome assembly GCA_031834005.1 of Dendronotus venustus. Lineage (NCBI taxonomy): Eukaryota > Metazoa > Mollusca > Gastropoda > Nudibranchia > Dendronotidae > Dendronotus > Dendronotus venustus. The sequence continues at coordinate 3,954 of JAUEKX010040167.1, forward strand.
CGTGAAATAATATTCTTTTCAAATTCAAGTATTATTATTGTCCCAATAATATGAGTTAATATTTTCTCAAAGAGCACTTTTGATTTTAAGGCTACATAATACGGTATACTTAAATGTTATTAAACGTTAAAGAAATGCAATCCTTTGTAGGTGTCTAGATAGGGATACTACCTGTATAAGTATAATGTCATTCTATTCCTCACGCCAGGCGATCAGTGCCGTGGATTTAGCGCTGTGGGATTTGCTAGGAAAACTGAGGAATGAACCAGTGTATGCTCTTCTAGGTGAGCCATTTATGGTTGTCTATCAAAATGCAGGGTGTAATATCATGGTATCATTCATGGTGGCAATGTTATTTAGTAAAGTATAGCTACTCATATACTACACACATACTAATGATTTATCATTTTAATATTCTCGTCAACTTAAATTTGTTCTACTTCAATATGTTTCCCCTCCCATTGCTGCTTCATGGTAAAGCCGTTTTATCTACATCTAAATATGCAGGTGGAAAAACCAAGGACCGATTGCCAGTGTACAGTACGACGGGACGACCTGACATTGCCAAGGAGCTCGGGTTTGTGGGTGCCAAGATTCCTTGCTGCTATGGACCCAGTGAGGGGGATGAGGGTTTGAAGAAAAACGTCGACTTCTATAAGAATTGGCGTGAAAAAGTTGGCCCTGATTTCCCACTAATGCTCGACTGCTACATGGCTCTGTCCGTGCCGTATGCTACACGACTAGCCAAAGAATTGGAGCCGCACGGTCTCAAATGGATGGAAGAGTTTCTTCCCCCAGATTCGTATGACGGATACAAAGAAGTCCGAGAGAACTTGAGAGGTTCCAAAGTACTTTTGACGACTGGTGAGCACGAATACACACGTTACGGGTTCCGTCAGTTGTTGGAGAGTCGATGCGTCGACATAATCCAACCGGATATAACGTGGCTCGGGGGGATAACTGAGGCGAGAAGAGTTGTGTCCATGGCATCGGCCACCGACACCATCGTCATTCCACACGGGTCCAGTGTCTATTCATACCACTTGCAGTACGCTTTCCGCAACTGCCCTCTGGCAGAGTACATTAATATGAGTCCCAAAGCAGATAAAATCACACCATACTTCGGCGGCTTGTTTCCTGACGAACCTCTGCCCAAAGACGGATTCATCGACCTTCCGGACAAGCCTGGCTTTGGAGTGACCTTGAAAAAGACCAATTTGACACGGCCTTATCCCAGGTCTGATGCAGAGTCTTTAAAACAGGCAACGGCCAATATTGAGAGAGAATTACCTTCTAAGCCTAAATTTCCATTTTGAATTGGTAACGAAGATTTGAATTCTGAATCTGAAAAATGTTGAGGTACGTACCTAAGTAAAGCAAATTAATGTATACACCATAGGTATAATATCATATTCATTTAACACTCATATCCATGAATTTGAGAGAATGTTTTTGGTAGTGGAATTCATTATTTTATTCAAATGATAGCATTAATAATCTGTAAATGAAATATAAATAATGTAGTCATTGAGAAGGTATTAATTGAATTAAATTCAAACAAATTTCCTGAATGAGAAGATAGATGAATGAGTTAAATAATACAACATAAAAATGTCCATGATGAACGAACACATTCCATGCTAAAGAATAACTTCTATCTACTCCTACTCTACATAATAAAACAAATATTCTTACTCTTAGACAGTCTTTCAGATTTCACTTTATCCTCCTTTGTAAGAATAAACAAATAAATAACATGTTTTAAAACAATAAATACAATTGTTGCGTTGCTTGTACTTCATGTTAAAATGAATAAAAAGAGAGTATTTTTCAAGAACAAAAGGAATAACGCCTACAATTCTTACATCATTAGTTCAAAACCATTTGATTTCTCTGGTGCAGTGCTCCTAAAAACATAAAGTAGTAGGCATATCTTACACAAGGAAATTCACTCTTGCCAAAGTCATGATTAAGAAGAAAATTTTCTCCCTCCAAACAGGACATGAAAAAAATAAATAGAACACACAAACATACCCGGCCACCCTTCATATTATTAGGGTTCCTATTTAATAATAGCAGCAAAGACACAATTCCAAAGCTGTCCAAACAATCACTGTAGTTTTCCACATCCACAATAATATTTGACAAATGTATAAATACATAACATGAATAATCCCTGACTACTATTTGTACCCCTTATTATAAAATCTCATCCAGTTTAAGTGACATATATGGATTTCTCCTGTCTAGGAAATGTCCTGTAAATAACACATCACAAATTCTTAAATGCAAAATATAACTGAAATGGTCCGGAGTATTCAAGTAGTACGAATAAGAGTCAAACAAATTTCATCATCAAAGTAAAAAACAGTTATCTGAGCTTTTTCAAATATTTTTATGGCAATGAAGTAAAGTTCAGACACATAGTATAGCCTACAGCATATTGGAATTGGATATGTAAAGTTGGAATGAAACATAAATCTTGAGCAAATAGATTTGTCAATACTGTACAACAGTACCATCATACATTTTTTCCCCTAGATCTTGAAATAACAGTACACAACCTGTGATATGTCATCAAAACATAGAACGGAACATTACATTTTCATATTCTGAAAATGAAAGAATTTTTTTTGGCCATACTTAAAAAAGACAAAAAAATATGACAGACCAAAGATGTGGATGTTCAAAGTCTAGAAGAAAATAAGTTTTACATATATTATTAAGCTCATTATGCCCTATCTCTTTCTACAAATAAAAATTCCTAAACAGCCCAATGACTTTGAAAATAATAAAATGCATTTAAAATTCAACTAAAATTGCAATCATCAAATTCTTAAAAGAATAAAAGTGAGAAACTGAGAAAAAGCTGTATCTCAGGCACTTGGCAATAGTGTCGGTGTCCTTTCGACTGTTCAGGAAATTTCTATGTTTGTGGACCTGAGAACAAATGCAAAAAGAAATCCATGGTTTTTAGTTTGAATAGAAAACTCATTTCTGCTACAGCTACTACAGCTGAATATCAAATACATGGCATCACAATTGATCTAAAGGTCATGGTATCAAATCCTTGATGATTTCGATCTTGAGTCCTTAACTCTCTGGGGACCTATGATGTCTCGTGATAGAGCCAACAACGCTTGAGGACCAATCACAAGATCTCTCGTGGTAGCATTCTTAAGCATAGAATATTTTCAGATTTTCAGAAACGTTTCTTGACAAATTATTCAAGGATACAAAAGTTTTGTTTTGTTAGTCATTTGACAAATGCCTAACAAAACAAAACTTTCATATCATTTAATGTTTTGTCAAGAAACGTTTCTGAAAATATTCTATACTTAAGAATACGAAAGTATTAACCATATCTACAAATGCTTCATGCACCAAGATGTCAATCAACGTCACGATACAAATCTACCAAACAAAAAGGAAAATATAAAAAAGTCCCCTTCCTAGTAAACTGCTTACGAAAAAACTGTTCAAGTGATAAGTAAGTAAGTGTGTTTATAGCATTAAGCTAAAACAGATTATGTAACAGGATGCCAAATTCTACCTGCCTAGGCCTAGTATGGATTTTTTTTAAAATTTGAAAATACCCATAAATGACTGGTCCCCTGGGGTTGTCAGAGTGTCATTGCCCAGTTTTCCAAATTAACATAGAAAAGACACGGGTACCACCTCACACATGTAATATGATAGACTAACAAAAAAAGGCATGGGAAGATCATCTTATGAGAATTATGAGAAGATAAAAAAGATTCTTGGAAACCCCAGCCCCTACCCCCAAAACAACTACACCCCACCAAACAGAGACAGATCAAGAGTATCAGAAGTGTCCAAGGCACTAAAGACCACTGGCTCACAGTTCTAGCAGTTCAAGAGCTAAATAAAGCCGGATTGAAGGATTGAATGATACGTGATGACTGTAGATAAATACTCTAATTATCTACCCGTCTTCTTACCTGAGTCATTTGATGTGGCCAGCTGGTGACTCAAGGCCACGTTAACCGCTTTAAGTCTATTATATTCCTGTTAGGAAAATAAAAGCAATACAGTATGTTGTTGAATCATGACACGTCATATTTCCTCAAAACTTCCAAAACAGAAATAGACCTGAGAGTGAAATAGTAGAATTCTATAAAGAACTTAGATTAGATATAGCATATTGATTGTAGAAAATATCAAAATCTATAAGTTTAGTTGAGGAAGTGGACCAAACATGGATAGATAACATTAACATTCCACCTTTTAATCTTCCTGTATAGTGAGTTAACTGGAGCCTTGAATGAAACTCGGTTGTCATAGTGTGGAGCAGGCAAGTACAGTGGGCGCCGGATTCAACGAGGTCGTATTCAACGAGGCCAGTTGAAATCCTGTATGTGACTATTCTTTATACCTGACGTCACGTTGTTGCATACAACAAAATCATATGATCAGTCCCGGCGACCTTGTTGAATCCGACTTCCACTGGAACAGAAGCAACTTTCTGGATAGGACGTGGGGTCTATCCTAGATTACTTTACCAACATACATATATATTATATGCAAGTTGGTATCTATACTCATTTCTACACCTGGATGGAGTGAGGAAAAAGGTGTAAAGAATGTTTCCGGCTAAAGACGCAACATTGGATCCAGCCAGGATTTGACCCCGGGACCTATCAATCACTAGGCTACTGATGTCATACTGAATTACCAGCTTATATTTAAGTCAGAAGGTTGCCACAAACATTAGTCCTTCACTTTGACCATGTTACTCCATCAATAGTATTTCTCTTCAGTATGAGAAAAAAATGCTTTTAGCATGGAGACAAGACACTTTTTTAGCATGGAGACAAGACATTTCCTCTCTAAGGTAGGTATTTCTTTTTAGTGTTTGAACTTTTTCCTTTTCTTTTCATTCGCATCTATCTAAATAAATGCATCCACAACAAAAAAAACAATAACAATGTCTACTTACAACATTACAGACACTCAATTCACTGAATTCAGTATCTTGGCTCTGTGTTTTCTCCTCCTCCTTTTTAACCAGTTCCTCTTTGACTTTATGACTCAAGTAAATGCCGCCACTTTCAAAAATACTGCGAAGTCGTTTTGAATAACCCTGAAAACAGAAGAGTTAGGAAAGGTCTATAGATATTTTCTCTTCGACAGCAGATGAAGAAGTAGAGGCCAATTCTTGTATTTAATCCCCTCTCTTTTTATATCCAAAAGAATGTATTTTAATGAATCTGAACAAACTACAGATAAAATGAAACTACTCAAGCTCTTTATAGGTTTATCTCAACCAAAGTACATGGATAGCAAGGGTGGTGACCTGATGCATGGTACTGTGTTATACTTACTGTTAGACACTATACTACATTGCTGGTGAAACCAAAATGATAGTGATGATGACCATCATAATTTATAAATGTTCATTAAATTTAACCCGACAGTAACATAGTCTAATACTAACTAATATGCAAGTAACAATTTGGTAATTTTTTAATTCCAGTGATGATGCATACAAAGTGTGAATAGTTCATGGTATCCCTTGCAGCAACCACACATTTCAAGGGAGACAAAATAAGTAGAATTAGGCCTTTTGAGAAAATAGGAGCCAGTCAGGAAGGAAAGGAATAAAATGGACCTAAAGTGAACTGAAACACATCTAGATAGAATTGGTTTACCTTCTCTGTCAGGTCTCCGGCGGCCTTCTCTCCTTCCAGAAGATCCCATTCATGGCGCAAGGCTGGCGTTAGCGTCGGGTAGACCAGCATGGCATCCTTGGCACACACCAGGGGTGTTTGGAATATCAACTCATAGCTGCAGCGGGCTGGCTCGGATACATTCATTATTCCACTATGATTCCCACACAAAAATAAAATCTGGCCATGAAAAGAAAACAAAGTTCTCCTCAAGTATCTTTTATTAGCATATTATGCACTATTAATATTACAGCATGTATCACCTGTCATAAAAACATCTAACTCTAATTCATATTTTTTCTTTCTTTCTCACATACTTTCAGCCCTTTTGATGTGCGATATCATAGATAATTTATATCAACTAACAATTACAAAAAAGGTTAGAGTTAGAAATTTCCAAGTGCTAAAAGAAAGAAATAATAATAAAAAGGTTTGAATTTCGAAAATGAATATCTATATGTTAACTATTACATAACATTTTCAGTATCAAAATCAAATGCCAGATCCTAAATTACCTTGACAGATCTGAAAACATCACCACACGCATCTCCATCCTTCATCGACATGGCAGTGAATGAGTTGTTGTTGACTACCCATTCTTGCCATACACTGAAATGAAAACAAACAAAAGTTTAAAAAATGAAAAAAAAACCCTCTGAACAAAAATGAATACAAAGTAACTGAAATTTCCATAGCAATTTTCTAAGTACAAATACTTACATCTTTTCTAAGGGTTAAGGAATGTTTCGAGGTTCATTTTCAATTCATTTGTCTTTTTTTTTCTGTTTGTTTTATTTTCACATACCCTGCACTACGTTTGTAAATGGGCTGTTTTGGAAGAACTTCGAAGAATTATTTAATAAAGTAGCTAATCCGACCGTTTCTGTAACCTATGACTCAGATGATAGTACTGAAATCATGACTGAGACTCGGAACAATTTAGCGATGAAATCAAGACATAATTATTGAACTGTAAACTTAGTGTAGAAAGACATTCCTCAACTGTCTAACAATGATACACAATCATACATCAATTCATGTCCAACAACTTCTTCATCTGGAATAATTCTGCCTTGAATTTGAATTTAAATTAATGTTTCATCCCTATTACCGGACAGGAAAAACAATGAAAAGAACTTACCCCAAAACCCCTTTGTAAGGGTTCCAGTGATTATTTTGTTCATGTTGTGTGATATTTGAGAAGGGACAAAAGTTGTACTTGTAACTGTAGAAAGAACGGGATGAAAGAAATGAATCACATTTGTTTAAAAAAGAACTAGAAAGTAACAACCAAATAACTAAAAGTACCTAAACAATATACCAATTGACATCAATACCACCACTCTGCTGTATACACAAGCACACAACTAGCTACAGTGGAAGTTGGATTCAACGAGTTCGTCGGGATTGACGACATGATCTTGTTGTATGAGACCTCTTGTTATACCTGACGTCGGGTATAACGAAATGTCGCATACAGGGATTTCAATGGGATTAGTTGTAGCTGACTTTTCGCTGGATGTGATCTCATTGAATCCGGCGTCCAATGTATTATTACCCATTGCAACAAATTTGTAGACTTTTGAATAATATGATAATGGATTAATTCATTCGACACATAAATATAATGCAATAAAACAATAAGTAATAATCAGTCTGAAATTAAAAGTGAACACCTTTTGAATTCATGAATAGCAATAGCATTCTTTGAGATCAAAATCTATTATGAAACTCTATTGCCAAATTTGTCTTTTGGAGCCCCATAAAATAATTATTTATTTTATCTTATAGAAAAAGTCTTTACATTGAAATGTACCAGATATTTAATTACTACATAGAAATTGATAACAAATAATCAATACAAAATTCATATAAATATCCTCCCAAAATCTCACTCTTTTATGACAGTATGGAAACAGCGCCCAATCAAGCGGCTGAAATGTGTTGGTCCAGAAAAATTTGCTGGCTGCACTTTTAATTTCAGGTTATCTTCTTCTTGTTGGTAAAGACTGCCATAAGACTGTTGGAAGCTGAAATATCAAGTGTAGTATAGAGATAAAATTAACCAAAATTAAAAAGCTTTTCTTTCTTAACTAAAGTATGTTGTATGGTTGAAGTTAAACATTGTTTACGCACAGTCATCAAAAGATGAGAAAACATAATATCTCCAAGCTCCAGTGAGTTTGGTCAGTGAACACTACCATTTTGCCTCGTTCCTCAACGATGTTTGACTAGGATTGAGCAAACCGTCGAAAGATAAAAATGAATTACTTAAAAAAAAGATAAGAATGAAACTAAAAGGAAAATAGTGGATAGAGAATAAACAAAAGGACAAACCCTAAAGAAGATGGTTCCTCAACAATTTTGATCTCAGTTAACTCCCCCCAGCAAATTGGGAAAGCTGTGGAAAAAGAACAAACACATTTGAATTAGTTTCATATTTTGTCTAGAAAGTAGAGTAAATACGACGATATGTTCTCCAACAATAAGACACCCAAAAGCAAATTTTCCACTTCGACTTCTAGTAAGAGAATAACAGAAATATTTATTCTTAGCTTACCATTCGGTGTCCATTGGTTCTTCCTCCATGTCGAAAATAAGGTTGAATAAGAATTCTCATTGGATGATGAATGATGAGGAATTAACCGTAATCGTACGTCGGGGGTAACCTCGTTACCCAAGGCCTTGTTTTTTTGCTTTTAAAAAAACTTATAAATCAAATTTTTCTCTGAAATTACCAGTAATCCTCACTTCTCCAAAGGGTTCTGCCCAAATGATGACAAAATAATCGCATAACATAGTGACCATTGGCGATTTCGCAACATCTCTTTTTTTCAAATGGAGGTAATTTTATGCCCCCCCCTTTAGAAAGAGAAAACCCCCCCCCGTTAACACTGGGGGTAATTTTGTTACCCCACTGTGGAACCACTAGACTGTAGGTAGTGTCATCGAGTACCTACTTACCCTACCGATTTCGATATCGTTTCTCGCCATTCTCCTGTCAACATGGATGCCCTGAGGCGAAAGTTTGAAGCAGAGAGGTAATTTGATATAATTACCCCGACGTACGAATAGGGATAGGCCTAGTCTGTTATTTTCTTATATATTGTCACGGGGTAACAAAATTACCCCCGACATTCGATTAAGGGGTAAAAACATGAAGTACGATTATGGTTAAGAAGATGACTTTGTGCAGAGAAAATAAGTACCGTGAAAAAGACATTTTGAAATGAATGGCTGAGTTCAGAACCCCAAAACAGAATATGGAATCTGAAACTTGTCTGAGGAGGCCTCGTTGGACTTAATCTCAAGACGGCCTGAAGACCATCAACTGAGACAATCCCTCGAAATACAAAATGAACATCATCATCATTGCACAGAACCGATTGTCATGGAGAATCGTTCTCCACCTTAGGTGTCAATTCGATCGCTCCACCTTAGATGTCTGATGGCATGAGAGAAGAGTGAGCAAGTATAAGTAAATCCATTTAATTTGGTGTTCCTTTACAAAATGAATGCAGGTGTAGAGTCTGGCACTCTTGTACAATTGATGTCCCAAAACTGTAGGTGTTTGCCAGGTTTATACTACCAGTTTGGCTTTTTGTCATTTATATCTATTTTAAGCCAATAAATTTCCCTGTCACTGTCATTTTAACAAAATGAAATAAGTAAGTTGTACCAAGAGTGCCGATACTGATACATGATGGACAGTTGACGTTGCCTGTCCATTCAATTCATGTGAGTAAAGAATAACTCAATGACAAACTTGGCCGGTCTTACTTTACGGTTTATTGTAGAATGTCGATTTGAATATTAAATGGTACTCACCAAAAAATAAAACAATGTTCAGAAACAAGAACATCATATAGATTGGATGTTTTAAAAAACAAGTTCAGACACTTCTACTTTCTCTTCAAAAAGAAGTTGCCACTCACTCGTCTCATTCCTCTCGAGTTGTTGTGTTGTCGTCTTTGAAGAGAAGGGAAAGTACTCTTAAATTTATTTTTATTCTGTAGGCTAAAATGATTTTCTCATTTCTCTCCCCTTCACTTTCTTCTTTGTGCCCCTCAGCTCAGTAATGAATCAAATGGTCTTTTTCACTGTAACGCAACATCTGATCGTAACTACTGTTAGTGTTAGCAAAGACTAAAAGTGAACGACACCATAATGTTATGTCTTTCTTGCCAAACACTATTAGACTGTACCTACAGATATTAGAGAAATAAAGAGAAACGAATAACTTATAATCATTAAGTAATTCAGATTACTCATTGGTCCCCTCTTACCTCTATGGTATACACTACACGCCATTATAT
>JAUEKX010040610.1:1342-12650 GCA_031834005.1 Dendronotus venustus
TTCACAATTAATTTTATGTTGCGAGATTGTCACTACCATCGATGTTTTTGAGTTCAGCTTTTGAACTTTGTGATATATTTTTTTTAAACAAATAGTTAAAAACAAATCTTTCACCACGCGTTTGCAGGTAAATTTGTTTATTGAAAGGAGTTTCACTAAGGGGTGTGTTTTAAATTAGATAATGCAAGGTTTCAAACCTTTAACCAAGGTTTTAAACCTGCTTTATGTGTTACATTAATGACATTTACGACAGAACAATTTCGCAATACGTAGATAGTTACAACTTCATAATAAAAGCATAATAATGTTAGAACATGCAATAAAGGATATTTTTCACCAGACTTGTGCTAACAAGATTGGTGTTGGATAGTTGGAAGTTGGAAGTTGGATACTATGTATGACATTCTCCTTGTCAGTATAATACGTATAGTATTATTAATAGACTACTATTTAAATAATTATTTTGTGATTATTATATACTTTTTATTTTCTATAGACATACATACTTTAAACTTTTCTGTTTTCAGAATTTTGACTTTTCAGTATTTTGATAATCAACCTCTACCAAAAATATCATAAGTCTTATATTAGTCATATAATTTTTCCATACCGATTCCCCCAAATTGTTAACTTTCAAAATGCTATATTAAATTTCAATACTTATTGTTCGTCAATCGAACCTTCTAAAGCGTGGTATATTATTATGGTTGTTATTACGTCCTTAAGGTAGTAAGGAATAATACGTGAAACATTCTTTCAAGAACATCTTTTGTTACGTTAGAACTTCATGGTTTACTGCTTATTATTAATAATGGACAGATAGTCAACCAACACCAGAAAATACTAAAGCGAAGAAACAAAACAAAGATAATATTTTATTATGGAAGATATTTGTAAAAAACTGTTTAAAGTAGGACAAATGCCTATAAATGTCTATTCCTTCCATTTATTTTTGAGACCCTGTTAGACGATAACATACTAAGCTAAAAATAGTAATAAATTTGATAATGTTAGCTGAATGAGTTACCATCTACAATAGGACTTTTACTGTTAATTTCTTTTCTACCAACGATAAGTGAGACCTATACCTAACTTTATACTTTAATATATTTAATCTATGGTAGTTATATGTACTATAGGACAAATACCTTAATCTTCATAATGTAAATGACTATTTTATATATGTAGATTTTCTAATTAATACATGTATATGTAATTTATGACAATCTCATAAATTTAAGTATACCCCTTAGCCATAAATTAATTATAATTTTATTGTTTAATGAGGCCACATACTCAAAGTGCAATCGACCAATTGGATATTTAGATGTGCAGTCATTTATCCATATCCTTTATTATTATCGATAATATTAAAATAGCAAAAATGTAAGAAGCAGTGGGGATGAGTTTGGGTATGTATTCTTAAAAATACTAAAAATACTTAAAAACTACACGAAATGATTTACGAATTTAAGCTTTTAGACAATAAATTCACATGTGTGTTTAGACATGAGCAATGAGAAAAAAGATGGTGTCAGATCATAGCTGTCAAATTAGCTATATTTATTAAAATAATACACCAAATATCCGCATGATAACATGCTAAACTACATGATACCACAAGGAAGACGGAAATATCCACGTAGGCAGCTGGTTTATTTATATTTGACGAGATTATAAAGATGATCTATTGGATGTTAATTTGTTGGGATAAAATTTGTAATTAAATTACTTTTATTTACTCTTTGCCAGACACCGAGTGCTAAAAAGGAAGATTCTAGATCATTAATGAGTGTTAAGAAAACTACGCGGTTTATACTTGGTTTTTATAGAGCAAATGTGTATCACAACAACGACACAACGAATTTTTTACATTCCAAAGTAATTTCCTTTGCGACAGTCTTTCTTTATATCATTCTTTTAAAGGTGATGCAGTATATTATATATTCAAAAACTCATATCTGATCTCGGACGCTACTCTACTAGGTTTGTAACGGAAACATCAAACGTTATTGTCTGATCAGTAACCATTAGTTGATGTTAATTCTTTTTTTGTTTTGTTTTTTTGTTTAGATGCTTAAAAAAACATGTACAGCTATTGTAAAGTATTTGATGAATTTTTATACATCATGCATAATAAACAAAATAAAAGACAGAAAAAAATGCAGACAGGCGGTTATTTCTTTTGATGTTGACAGAGATGTGAATCAAGATTTGATTTATTAATCCATTCATTTTTTTCTGCTATTTAGATCTCGAGCCGGAATCTTTTGACATTCTCCGTTACGTAATGTAATAACAACCCGTCATGAGAAAGGCCAAATAGGTAGCTTATGTAAGGCATCAACGTCAAAACAAATAACAATTACAATCGGATCTTGGATTGATTTAAGAATATAAAGTTTTACTACATTTTCGCAAAAGCTTTGGACCACAAATTAAATCTTGAATGCGGTTCCCTAAATTCGTTTCCGGAAATTCTTCCTCCTTCTTCTCACAAAGAGTTACAGTCGATATCCTCGAACAAATTAGCGTTAATTAATTTGATACTGAAAGAATTTCGGAAAAAATGCGGTTTTGAGAGGTGATTTTTGCACATACGTAATGATCCAATTTTCAAATGAGAATTTATGATGGAGTGGGTGTTGTTAATGCTATTAGCTCTTGATAATGTGTTCCAAAAAAACAATAATTTCACACATATTTATAAAGGAAAATTAGCATAGATTTTGTTTTTATATCAAAAGATACACAAGATAATAGATACTTTGCGTTTTTTTAGTTAGCATTCCCTTATGTTATAGCGAATCAATTTAGCACGCATTTATTAAGAATGTCGTATCTACTTCTAGTCGGGGAAAAAGGGATAACAAGATTAGATTAGTAAAAAAGTTCAACTAAAATACACTAGCACCTTTTGAAAAAGTTTATCTAAAGAATTTAAGTGTATAATTATTTGAACTTCAAAGTTAAATTTTCAATTGTAGCTTAAACAACGTTTTGTTGTTTGTTTTTTTTGCTCGAAATTTAACATGCTTAAAATATAGGACAATTAGTTCTCTTTCATATGGAGATGATCATCTTCAAAGAATTACAGCCATTGGGAGCAGACATAGCATTTTGAACTGCAAAAGTTGTAAATGCCCATCGCCAGTAGGTTTAAATAAGGCTCACTTAAACAGGATGTGATATTATATGTGTTACTAAATTGCAGGTACGCTCTCGATGATCAGCCTATAAATTAGTAGAATATATTTTGTCCAATTATTGAATTTGACTTTGTGGTATTCGCAATTTAATCGCTAAGTAAACACCCGGATAGAAAATGACAGAATATTATAAAGTATCAATAGAAAATATAGCTCAGGACAATTAAAGCAGCCCACTCCATCTGCCTAATCAAAAATAAAATCTTCATGATTAAGCAAACAATGCATTGTAAAGATAATAGCCAATAAACAGCAATTAAAATGTCATTTAACAGGGACAACTAATGCTTTTCTTTTCAATATCCGGTTCTGTTTATAACAAGTTGGAGGAATTATTGTGTCATAAACAATCTTGTTGATAACAGAGATAAAAAGTAGATGACACAGTATTGTACATTGTTGGCTATTACATAGGAATCTACCAAACTGTTTTTGAGTATATTATTTTTGGTGACTTTTATTATTCTAGAGTGAAGGAGTGTCCTCTTTCCAGTTAGTTACCCAAAATATTACTGATCATATTGTCTTAAAAATAAACTCGAAAGAAATGTTTAATTGTAGTGGCTGGTGTTTATGTTATCAAATTCTAAGTTACTTAGAGATTTGCTTTATAGATAATTTCTACTTGGTGGAAGATTATAAAAATTCCTGTGTGTTAAATTTGAGAATTTGAAAGTATTGGAAGTCAATTAACTGAATGCTAGGTTAATGTCAAGATCAATGTCAAAAGAGATTTTACAGTCAATAAATGACACCACTGTCCAGTATATTTTAATGTTATACGATCCAGTATATATTTTCAAGAAAATAAATGTAAAAAAATGATTATTAAACTATGCAAAATGAGAAAAAGAAAAAAAAGAAAAAAAACGGACGACCAGTCATTTCTTTTATTGTTGACCGATACTAAATCATTTTGCTGAATCATTTTACTAAATCATTTTGCTGAATTATTTTCCTCATTTATGACATCTCACAAAATGTATGAGTATAAACATATTGTGAAATGTCATAAATACTTTGAATAACCTAACATTTATGGAATGAGAAATTACATCTAAATGTTCTTTTACTTTTTTCTTTTGACACGATGAACTTGGATAACTATAAAATAACCTTACCCTTTCCCGCCTAGTAACCTATCAATAGACTCACTAAATATTTTTATAAATAGAGACTTACAGATTGTTTTGTGGTTATTAAATTACAATTTGACAAGTAATTGATTTGTCTTAACTGACAGGAATGGTTATTTATCATGAAATGGTAAAAGGATTGCAGTTTTGGTGTATTTTTAATGTTTATTATTGAAAGCCTATTATTGAGTTTCATAATACTTTTGTATTAAAGTTTGCTAATATACATCAATATGCTATACTACTATATTTAAATACTTTGATAACACCCTTAACCTACTAACTTTATTATATCTTATATATTAACGCTTTAATCAAACTCTAATGTAGTTTTGAAAATGCAATATAGGTAGTAATAACTGTAATCAAATAAATAGAATAAGCTATTTCAAGAAGGAATATTTTTATAATAAACCTTTTCTTGTAAAAATATATTCATTTGACAATTCACCAATCATTGCTATATCAGTACATTCTGTGGTTGTTAACTGTTGGGAAAATATTTGACATTCAAAGTAACAGAAGATGATTTGTTTGGCATTTAAAGTGTTCTAAACCAAATTGAAATTGGTTGGTTTTCTTTATAAGTTTTGGTGACATGATATAAGATGACAACTGAGATATTATTTTATTGTAAGGGACGAAAGGTTCATTGGGCGAAATCAAGTCTAAGCGTAAGTAAGTACTAAACTATTGAACTAAATAGTAAATAATTTATTGTGACACTTTACTCTCCAATCCTAAATGGTTTTATTGTTTTATTGTTTTATGAGATAGAGCTTGGAAAGTTGACTGCTTGTATATGGACGTGTTTCAGAGAATAACAAACATTTCCCTGTTAATTCTTTAAGAAAAATTTAATTAATTAAAAAGTTAGTTTAAACTATCCATTAGAAAATATATGTTAGACTACGACCTAGGGTTCAATAACCAATCCGGATTAAGAAGGATCCTTATTTTTGTTTTAGTTTCGTTTATTGATTTATTAATTACTTAGTTTTGTATCTTGAGTTTTTTATCTTAATTTAAATTATTTCTAAAGTTCCTCAATATAAATATTGCACAGAATGATTAGAATTGATAGTTTTTCCTCCTTTAGGACTACGTATGTAATTTAAAATTGATGTTATGTTATTGTATCTACAACGAATGTTTTTTCGTGTGGACTAGTCCATGTAATTAGCATTTTGCAATACCTAAAGCCATAGATCAATATTCTGTATTGTGTTGTTCTTTGTGAGATTGTTGATGTTCAATTATTGCGCTACGAGATTATCAATTCAAATTATTTTGTTTATATGGTGGAAAAATCTTTTTTTATGTATTACTTTCGTAAGAAGCCAATACAAAATAACAATGTTACACTTCAAAGGGATTACATTAAAAAGTAGCTACGTTCGTATTTTTATTTGTCTTAACTTAGAACGAATCTATTCCTGCCTCTGTTCGTTTTTGTTTTTTGTTTGTCATTCGCTTTTGATCGTCCCATCCCCTTCTCACTGGTTTTTATTGCTGGTTTTTCAAGGTAAAGTGTAACAACAGCGTGGTGTTTCTATAGAAATATTTAATTTCAATCAATTGATTTATATCTCATCTTGTCGTAGCTTAAAATTATAACACGTTGTTTTAAAATTACAACTCTTTTAACTCTTAAATTATAATTCATAGTAATTTGAATTCACGATATCCTTTACGTTTGGTTTAAAGATTACGTCATGAATACCATCATTATAGACACTGAAATTAGACTGTTTGCAACTGTTATTTACCAATATCGTTATTATTATTATCTACCTTCAGAAACATTAAGAAAGGAAATGGGTGACTTATTATATCGAATTACTTACGGAAATCGATATTTTCCTGTCTAGCTATATTTTTATCGTGTAAATTTTATAACAAACAAAACTATTTTCTGCTGAGTTAATCAATTAGGTGCTACATTACTTTTAATTAGGGGATCAATATTACATTTGATTATAAGTATATTATGTATATCTAACGACTTCACATCATAATTTCTAGACATTTTCTGTTGGGTGAATTAATGCCATTTGACATGACAATTGTATTAAGTTATATCAGGGTTGTAACTGATTTATTTCTATATTTTTAATACTTGAATTGCAATGTTTCAATGCTTTACAAACTGTTCAAAATTTCGATTATTGATTATAATGTTTCATTAGACGAGATTTTAGTCTGGATTATGTATAAAAAACCACTTGAAACTTACTTGAAAAAAGAACAATTTTTTAATCTAGATGAGATAGAATTTTGCATCTCCCATAATTATAATGTTTATGTTCTTATGTTTACCCTATAGTCATTTATGTGTATTGCCTTCTATTTTTACAACAGATAATTGCAAGAGCTGCGACATTCCAAAATGCAGTCATTATTTTTAATTGTGTGTCTGTTTATCAAATTATTTTACAATTATAAAGAAGTTTATATATATGACAACAACTTAAAAACAACAATTATACCAATAATTATGCCCACCATTTAGTTGTTGGTACCTCGTTACGAAGATGTCGAGTTATATAATCAGGTTTACCGTTTGATACCGAAGCTCACCGGCTTTCATAGATAAATCATATCACAAGACAACTCTATTATAACTGAATTTTTGTATCAATGGTTGGATTAATGACACATTGGATTAATGCGGATACGGGAGATTTTGTAATAATTCTCCTTAATGTGAATAATTTCTTTATAACCGATATTATGTTGAAATTGCTGGTATGTTTCAGCAAAACTAGTTTTAATGTCTAGTGTATCTTACGTATACTACTGTAGAAATTCAACATGAGCTCTCTCAGATTAAATTAGGGTGTGCATTAACCCCTAATAAGAAAAAATACAACAACAACAAGGTAAGAAGAAAAAACAAGTTTACTGAATGAGGCTTTTATGAATGTAAAAAAAATCTAAAACTGAAAAAAAATTAATGGATAGGATGAATAGAATAATTACAGTAATTTCTCTAATAAACCATCATATATAAAACATTACTCCTTTTGAAATTGATTTTCAGAATTGAATTGAAAAATGGTTGCTTATCTATCTAAATAATAGAATTAGGCGTTAGTATAATTTTATAAATCCAACGTACATCTTATTTTTTCATTGTGTTGCTTCTTTTAGATTTCAAGACGTTATTTTTAACGTTATTAGATTTATCAACTAACATCATCGTAATAATCAAATGATGATAACATAATTTTTCTGATATTGTGCTCAATTGCCTCAAAGATATTGCTTGACTTTCTTAGAGAATTACCATTTTTCTTAAAAAATGCATCGTCAAATATATAACTCCAAATCTTATATACATAAAATTATTTATAATTTCCATTTCAAAGTAATAGTAAATTTAATTATTCTGCAATCGTCACTACGCATAGCACTTTTAAACTATTACATAGTAATTATTTGATCATTTCAAATGTGGTGGTATATTCGTCAGAACCAAAACAACTCATCTCTCCAGAGAATGGCATTGTAAATTTTTAGGAATTTATCCTATAGTGAGACGATTTCTCATTGAGAAATACATTTCGAAATGTTTTAAAAACGCTCAGGATTTCACCAAAATTAATTGCTCAGTAGATGTCAGTTGAATAGTACTTTTGTTTGAGTTATAAAGATGGAAGCTTTTTAAGGTTAATGATACTTACTTTAATTACTTTAATTAAAGGTTCAACCTTCCTTTAATATAAATATATTATGAATAATTTCTCAATATGATTTCTAGATACTAAACCAATGCAAGAGTGTCGCAGGCGACAGCACAACGACAATTCCAAAAAACATGACATTCTCATCAAAAACATCGTTTCTCGCAACACTTGCAATAGTTTTTAGTATAGTCTGTACCGAAGCCATATCAAAGGATTTTTATTGGCGAGTCGAACGCACACATAACACAGATTACATTCGGAATCTTCCTGGGAATAGAAAATGTAGCGATATTATTAATGCATTGAATGTGAAGGGTTCAGGCTGCTTGTGTCCGCAGAACCACGTATTTCATGTACATGCTGATGGAATTCAAGCTGGATGTTTGAATGAGAAATTGATTTGCCGAATTTGTAAGTAAATAAACTGCAGCCTCGAGATTTAGAATTAATGTATCTGGAATAAGTACTTACTGCTTTTGTACACTTTCTTGTGGAATCTACTTTTATCATTCGTATTTGTTATTATTTTAATTGTGGTTCTAACCTTGTATTTTTAGGGGAACTGGAACCAAATTGCAAGCTTGGTTACGGTTGGATGGTATATCGAATGTTTAACGATAGTATCGAAAGGAAACTAATAAGGTAAACGAAATATAAAATATTTACATCTCCATATAAATATGTGTATATATATATATATATTATACTATTTACTATAATCTCAATGCAAATAACTAACTTTTATCAACTAAATGTGGGTTTGTAAGTACTACCAATCACACAGAAATACTGAAAAAGGACAATGACAGTATATCTGAGTCAGATGAACATGTCAAGTCAAGATCTAAAGCAATGCAATACAATAATAAAAATTAGCAATATCTTTGAAACAGGGATTAAAATAGTTCTACTATTTGTCTCTAATATTCTTGACGTCAAGTAATGACTAAGTTATGGGCAAGCTTTCAATTTTGATCATTCATCTTTGTATTGATTCCGAAACTTTTATAGATTTGTGGTAAAAGCGCCGACATTTTCAATATGTAATCATACTCAAGCAAAAGTCAATGGAACTGTCAGTCAATGGCTTGGTAACCGTTGGTCAGTGTTTGATCAAAATCAGAATTATTATCTGAAAGAATACAATAGCTTTCGTGAGGTACTAATCCACACTTTATATGGGTTTAAAGTTTTACAAACATTAGGTGGGGTGATGTACATCCTTAACAGTTTTGTCCGCATTTCTTATTTAGATCACAATAACAAATAAAGAAATCCAATCAGGGATTGTACGCATGAAGATTAGGTGTAATTCTTCAGTTGATATCCACACATTTTATATAAAACTCTTACAAAATGGTAAGTTTGGTTGGCATATTATTATAGTCGTAAGTACTCAAGCAGACAAAATATTTAGATTTATACATTTAAAAGTATTTATAAAAAGCAATAGTGATTCATAATAATTTAATGCATACTCTAATCATTTTTACGTTAACTAGCAACCTACAAATATCCACCATCACCATCAACGTTACACAAGACAGAAACCACAATAACCACAAAAACGATAACAACAACAACAATAACAAAGCAATCATTGACGACCAAGACAACACCTTTGACTGCTGTTGTCACTTCAACAGTAACACCAACGATATCAACATCAACCTTAAAACGAACTACATCATTATTAAGTGTTACGTTTCCCAAGGATGAAAAAGAATTAGAAATAAAAGGTATAATGAATGAGCAAGCTTTCTAAAAATAGCAGAGTAAGAATGAGTCACTTTTAAAAAAATATTCTAAAAATATTCCCTTGGTGAGGATTCTAAGCAGTAGTTGAAACTTTCTCGAATATGTGGCGGAAATTTATTTCAAGTGGAATAAATAAGAATATGCTAATAATAGATCAGTTTGAGTTTTGCCAAAGGTTTAAGAATATTTGACACTGTTCGATGCAAGCTTATAAGAATACGCTGATTAAAAATGTAATATATGTATGCGTATAATGTATGCGTGTATTTTAAAAACCATAGATCTTTCCTTTTAGCGAATACAACAGATATCATCACTTCTAATGACGAAGATGCTGTTGAAGATCAAAATTTCTTTATGATAATTGGTATTGGTATTGTATCTGGATTGGCAATGATGTTGTTAATAATGTTGATCAGCTTACTCTGCGTAAGAAGGTAACAATGAAGATTTTATTTTCTAGCATTAGTGTGTCTGAACTACGCTAGTTGGTTTTTAAATTTTTCTATTAAAGTAGACAAGAATATAAGTAAGCAATGTACTGGTCATTGGCAATTAATTTGTCTCTTTTTTTTCTCTAGAATGAGGAAACCAAGGAACAGTGAGGTAATTAAATTATTTATCAACATTTGCTTTATTTAATCAATAGATTTGGTCAATTTGACATGACAAGTGTATCAATAATGTTACGATATTTGTTACGATAATTAATATCACGATTGTTAATTTTTTTGTATTTAAAAATTTGTTCTAATAGCCTGTTGAATCTGCGTTGCCGCCCAGCAAATCTCCAAATATATATTCAATTCCCAAGCCAATGTCATCCATATCAAGCAATTCTACCAATATAACGTTTTACGACAATGATGATATGATCTATGCATCTCCTGGAAGTATGGATTTCAATGGTAAGCAATATTACACCTTTCTTACCAATGTAAGAAGAAAGCAAATTTAGTTTTTAAATAGCTGGACTAGCTATTTAAAAAGTTTAGTGAATTGATAATAAAACGGTGAAATTCATCTCTGGATTACTCTAGGTTAGTAATTTAAGTGTAAACATTAGAACTTTCTGTAAGTATCATGAGTCCATAACAATTGCTCTTGGTATCGTACGCATATTCTGTGTATTTATTACTTATAATTATTTTCAACATATTTTAGGCGAAATAGCTAGCGACAAAGTATTTGATCAGGTGAGAAGATAATATATTTAATTCTTATATTTAAATTTTTTGTCAGTAATAATGTTTCGGTTTTCAATAAATCTTACCTTGTGTCCATATAGCTTTATGTTACAAACTTTTCAACTTTCGTAGAGCCTTCTTTTGTTTTCAATAGTGAAAACTAATAGTGCAAACTCAACTTTTTGATTGTTCCATTTTAGGAAACCTTTATGGAACTTTACCAAGAAAATTATGCTGAACTAGGGGATGACTATGTCGAACAGGAGAATTACCAAGAACTTAATCACCAACAACAAAAACAACAACAACAACAACAACAACAACAACAA
>JAUEKX010040832.1:0-13932 GCA_031834005.1 Dendronotus venustus
TATAATTTACCATCTCCAGTAAAACAATGAACCGGAAGTAAAACCTTATAGTATAGGTCGTTGTCAATAAAGTTGCCTTCTATTTTATCTATCCAAGTACTACTGTAGACAATTGAATTCTAAGTTTAACTATTCTACAGAAACGTGTTCAATCGATCCTTATATTTTAATGCTGTGCGTTAACAAGAAATGATAAAATTTCCTCGTATTATCTTTTATATTCCTTTTTAGCATTGTACTCGTGACGTCACTTTGTGATTGCACACTGATAATGCTGGGCAATCTTCGATACCATTAGTATTGAACATCAGCCATCAACGCGATACATAATAATTCTGAAATAATTCTGTGCTATCGCCTTCGCCACCTTTTAAATATTCATTAATTTGACTCAACACGTTCTTGCAATTTTGATAGACAATCTAAATATTACGAGATTGCCAATTTCCTTAGCATTCTAGAGCATCAGACCTACCTAGTGCACACTAGATACCTAGTATATTTAGTGTGCACTGGGCCTACCCGAAGATTAAGGTTTCTACTGTCTATTCAGTGGGATGGTTTATGGTCTTGATGGTTACATTGACCCATTGCAATTTGATAACATTTCTTAATACTTCATAGTTATAATTTCCCTGTCCGTTACTATCACACTAGATCTCTATTATAATCAAATACATGTTGCCTAGAAGTAGAAGGGGGAATATAAATGATGGCTACTTCATAATCGAACTCACTTGTTATCGACCGTACTATTTTTGCCCAGCTTTACGACATTACTTACACTTTACACGCGGTACACACGTCCGTGGCTGGTGCCTATCAGACTTTACTTTAGATTTCACATCTACAGATGGAGTCCCAGAATGGTCAAGACGTTCCTGATTCATGGGATGATAATCCCATTGGAAATCAAGACTCTGTGTCAGACTTATCTTCAAATTTGTCACATCTAAATGTAAACGCTGCCGTATTCACACCTGGTCAAAATATTTTTGCCCAAGCATTTGTCCCAACCGTTGACGCATCACATTCCGGATCAGAAACAAACAGTTCAGACCAGACAGGGCAAAAATTAGGTTAGTATTTGTGATTTTCAGTTTTATCAAAAGGATTTGTAGTTATTTTTTGCTTCAGACAAGTTTGTGTTGTGACAGTGACATGACAGTATTACACAGAATCGACTGGGCTACAGCTGTGCCATGTCACTGTCCCAGACCAATATTGCCCCAGTTCATATCCAGATCTGGACTTGATGAACCTTGCTTTATACTTTATGAATGCCGGCTAATGAGTTAACTTTCTGCTAAAACTTAGACCTGAAAATTATCAACTATCATGGGTTACCGTCCTCAAGATACTCCATACAATTACAATGATGCTGACACTTACTAGGAGACTCAAACTCAATGACAATGAATGGGTGTGTTGGTAAATGTCGACAATCTACAAGACTGTTAGTAGACTGCTTCAAAATGTTACAGGATATCTATCACAGACTTATCAGTTAGTGACATGCTAAATTCTCTGTTGTAAGAGATATTTTGTGTCCAAAATTCTAATGTTTTTAGCTTGCTCTACTTATTAGTCCATAAATACAGTCCAATAGACCAGTTGATCCATACTGGAACATTTTGACCTTTATGTTGCCTGTTGCCACTAACTCAAGTTTCTGGTACGGTAGTGTAGGTACTGCTATTGCCGAGTCAATATCATAAAATAAGAGTACGGCCTGGCCTGATCGATTATGATTATCCAAGTTATTTCATGAATCACTAATGGGGTGTGGTGGCACAACACCATGAGATGCTAAGGACTTTTGATGACGTATTTTATTTTTTCAGGTTCTTTACAGCCACCTGATCCAGAAGAATCTCCTCCTGATACAAATGAGGATAATGCAATGGATACTGGAGAAAAAGGTTAATTTTTATTCATTCATATTCCAGAGAAATTTTAAGATGTTTCTCATGTTAGTTTCAGACATACTTAGATGTAAAGAAATAAACTGATCTAATCCCTCTATCAAACTCATTTTCACTGAACAATGAATAGAGGTAGGCCTACTACTAAAATTTAATTGATATGTGTGGTCTTTTGTTCCCCTTTCACACAAATCTCATTTTTTCCTTTTTAAAAATTCAGAATTGATGGATGAAGACGGGGGT
Organism: Dendronotus venustus; assembly: GCA_031834005.1. NCBI lineage: Eukaryota > Metazoa > Mollusca > Gastropoda > Nudibranchia > Dendronotidae > Dendronotus > Dendronotus venustus. Next base: position 2,169 of record JAUEKX010040832.1, read on the forward strand.
AATGGAGATGTAGGTAAGTCGAATTCATTTCAAAGGTTAAGGCAGATGTTAATTGTACAGATGAATTTGAATGATCCAAAGTAAATTTAAAATCAATTTTGGTAACCATGTTTGCTCCTTATGTAAAATGAACTTGCTTGAAGCATAGGCCTAATCACTATTTTATTTAGTTTAGTTTGGGTTTTGATTCCTAAGCTACACTGGTGCTAATATATATGATTTTTATGTTTACAAAGCAACTTAGTGCCAATGCTGTTAAATATTAATGAACTGAAATGAATATATCATAAAGTTTGATTTCTAATTATGTTAGATTATATGTGAAACTTGAGTGAAAGTTAGGTAAGAGTTGAATTAGGATAAGGTGCATATTTTTTTGTGCTTGGCATAAACAATTTTTTATTTATTTCCATGTTTCCAGCCGATAAGGAAAAAGAGGAGGTTGAAGATAACATGGAAGATGAAGAAATTGAGGAAGAACGACCAGTGAAAAAGCCAAAAAGTCCAGGCCAACCAAAGTTACGAAAGGAACACATAAATGTTCTATTTATTGGTCATGTTGGTAAGTATCACATTTGAAGGGTTTCGTGAAGTTTTGACAATTTCTTTTTTCCCCCAAAGAACTTTTAGATTTAAAAAAAATTAGTCATTGCAATAAGCACTTCAACATACTAGGAAGACATTTGAGAGCCTGCATGTAATGGAGTTCTTAGAAGCGTGAACTCCTTATTTTTAATTCATGATATGAAATAACTTTCTCTTTATCATACTTTTTTTATGACTCAATATATCTCTCATGGATTATCATATGTTTTGTTGATATTAAGAAATAAATTGATCTTATTAATGCTAAAAACATGTTTTGTTGTGTTGTAATCATAATGTTTAGCATGAATATATATATTGTGATAAACCTAGTAGTTGGTACCTTGATAAAGTTTGTTTTTTTAGTTAAAATAGTAAGTTGTGGTGCCTTATGATTGTTATTCTTTTTTCCTACAGATGCAGGGAAGTCGACCATTGGTGGTCACCTTTTGTAAGTTTTATAAAAGAGCATTGTGGGATAGTAAAAAAGTTTCATTTGTTAATCTAGGCACCCATCGATATGACTGCATTTGTTGCCAATTGCCTCTGTTGCAGAAAAGTTATTTATTTGAATATTGATTTTGTGCTCCCTTCTTGGTGTGTTTGAGATCCAAACCTCATAATGATATTTCTAACTGCTTTATTAGATGATCCTTTGAACATTTTCTGAAACTGATATCTTTTTAATTTTCTCGACTCAAAAGTCTATGAAAATGATTGTTTTGTCATCTAAACTGTCAAAAGAAATTGCTGTAGGTTATGAAATTTGCAGACCTATTTCCTAGTCAAGTCAAGCACCCATCATTTTCAGAGAAATTTAAACAGAAAAACATTGTTTTTAAAGATCTATTGTTTTAGGGTTGTTGATTTATCGATGTTAGAAATGAGTTAATTGAATGATATTTTCAAAATCAACCTTCATTTTTGTCTGCAGGTACCTCACTGGTATGGTGGACAAAAGGACTCTAGAAAAATATGAGAGAGAAGCCAAGGAAAAAAATAGAGAAACATGGTAAGGAAAAGAAATTAAATTGACTGAAATGAGCTTTTTCGATGGTTTTATAAAGAATTTTATTAAGATCTTTTCTGAACAATCAAGGGCAGAGTTGGTCCTGGGGTAAATAAACTTGCCTGCCACATAGATGTCCATGGTTCGAATCCTGGCACTGGAGAGTTTATGTGGCTCGACTTTGCTGTGTGGATATAGTCCTATCAAAGATGGGGCTATTACAAGGACCATTCTGTACTAAAAAGGGGTAAAAGTACACTTTGAATCTTTTTTTTTTATCAATTGTGGCTGGGAAATGTCTTAACAAGACAATCACTTCATTATCTCTAAGATGATGACTTGAATGAATTTTATTTATGTCATTGAAAGCAATTCACATGATGACCATTGTTATCCCTGTCTGATAAAACATATTTGAGGACAACAAATTGTCTGACAGTTGCTTTTCTGATATTTCAAAACTATAATTCCGTTCTGATCGATGGCTGGCAAAAGGAATTGTCTGAGAGGTGATTTTTCTATTTTTCAATGAATATAATTTTAGGGATGGGAGCTGTAGATTAACATATTCTTTTGGGAAATGATTATAATACAATTATAGAAAGTAGAGGGCAATTTTTTTTAGTGAGGTGTAACAACTGAAAATGCATTTGTTTTTGTCTGTAAAGTTGTTGAAAACCGAATAAAAGATACATTGAATGAATATTACAAATTGAAAGCGCTTCATATGATGACCATTGTTATCCCTGTCTGAGAAAATGATAATTTGAGGACAAAACAAAGGCTGATTGTTGCTTTTTAGGTTTGTGCTTTTACCTATTATGATACTTCTGATCTGTTCTGTGGCTTGCAAATGTGCTCAGATTTTTGTCAATCACTTTTTTTCTTTTTTCCTTGTGTTTGTATTTCTAAAAATATTGAATTTCAGTGTTGAGTTCTTATGTGTATATTTCAGAAGTCATTGGTATTGAAACATCCTAATTGTATTAATCAATCATTGTTACCCATTTGTTGACTTTTCAGGTATCTCTCTTGGGCTTTAGATACCAATCTAGAGGAGAGAGAAAAGGGAAAGACTGTTGAAGTTGGAAGGGCATTTTTTGAGTCAGAGAGGAAACATTATTCCGTTTTGGACGCACCTGGACACAAAAGTTTTGTCCCAAATATGATTTGTGGCGCATCCCAGGCTGACCTTGCTATTTTGGTGAGCTTTTAATTCATTTTGTTGGCTGGAATCAATAATGAAAAGAATATAGATAAACATTAGTTACGATTATTTAGAATTAATTCCCTAAAAGACCAGAGTCAGTTTCAGACCCTCGACTGTGACATGTTCATGTATTGGGGTTTTCCCAGGTCACCACACATGGCTAACGTCTTACCAAAGAGGATTTGCTTCACGTCATAGAATGCTAAATATGAACATGCTTAATAGCCGGTGCTGTAGTTTTCTTTCTTAATTTCTTCTCTGAGGCTTTGTCTTTCAGCACTGTTTATTACTTCCAGCTATGGAGCTACTTCAAATTTTATTCCAACTATTTTGTGGTAATTTTCATTTACATTTTGTTTTTCTTCTATGATTTTTAAAAACATTTCCTGTTTGCTTTTGAATGATATAGGTTATCTCAGCAAGAAAGGGAGAATTTGAAACAGGATTTGAAAGAGGTGGCCAGACAAGGGAGCATGCTATGTTGGTAAAGACTGCAGGCGTGAAGCATTTAGTGGTACTCATCAACAAGATGGATGACCCTACTGTTGAGTGGGATGAAGCAAGGTAGGTTTTGATGTTGCTTATCCACTAGAGATTTAACCCCAGTAGTTCTCCTTTCTCTTCGATTTTAAACTCGTGTTCTGTCATGAAGACATTTTATACAGGAAGTAGGGGGAATCTGTCTAATCCACTCTATATTCTCCTTAGAATTGTATCTATTGTTCCTGATGCATGTCTTAATAATATTTCTAAACTTTCTATTACAGATTTAATGATTGTAAAGAGAGGCTTCTTCCCTACTTAAAGAAGGTCGGCTTTAACCCCAAAACTGACTTGTACTTTATGCCATGTTCTGGTCTATCGGGGGCTTTTCTTACTATGGTTCCACCGGAATCAATTTGCCCATGGTACAGGTGAGATTATTTTTAATGACCAATGGAAGAAAATAAGACTTATAGTGTATAGTTGTTGAAATATCCTAAATGTAATCTTGAGAATTGAGGTGACAAAAGTGGGGCATGTGGTGCATCTAATAGAGAGTATTCTGATTGGACCCTTTCCCAAATACTTTAACAGACACGGAGTTAGAATCCATGTATGCGTTTTCAAAATGAAGGTATTCCGAAAGTAAGGTTCTAAAACTTGTAACTGAAAGTCGAGTTCCAATTTCAAATTCTAATTTAGTATCAGTTTTGTGCAACATCTCTGATCATTCCAAATCAAGTAACTCTTTCAAGATTTGCTTTTTGAATAATTGGATTGATAAAGTAGCTATTTTTGTATAAAAAAAATTGATTGATTGCTATGCCAATAAATTGTTTACTAATTGTGCTATTATTCGTTAACAGGGGACCATCCTTATTAAATTACTTGGATGACTTGCCAGCAATCAGTAGAGCTGGTGACGCTGCAGTACGCATGCCTGTGGTAGACAGGTATAGGGTAAGTGTTTATTTCAAATTCTTCTCCATGCACGCTTTTCTCTACTCCTCATCAACTTTGTCAGTCATCCAAATGTTTAAAATCATTTTGAAAAGAATTATATCGACTGGTTTTTATTTTGATGTAGTGGCAGGTCTGTGTGAGCATTTTTTCCCCCTTTCTTTCACTTATATTTTAGAAGGAAAAATATTTTTCTTTCATTTTTGTAACTCTACAAATTCTTCTCTCCAGGATATGGGAACCATTGTATTGGGGAAAGTCGAGTCTGGAAAACTCTACAACAATCAAAAGCTTACGATGATGCCAAATAGGGTAAGAATGATTACATCACTTGTTATTATTTTTCATTGAAGGGATTTTGGTTTAGAATGGCTAAGCAATATTTATGGTGCAGGCCCTGCTATAAGATAGAAGTGTAACCTACAACTGAATGTAAAATGCGTTCACATACGCGTTGAAATAGACAAAATTTTGGAGGGGCAAGTGTACTTGTCTATAACTGCAAGTTCCAAGTTAGTGACATAAAGAAAAGTATTAAAACACGAACATTGAAAAGTTCTGATATTTTACCTGACGAGAGTCTTATAAGCAGCTATGAAAACTAAACCATTCCCTGAATTTTCAAAATCAGTAGGTATCTTGTATTGGAACCTTAATTGCTGTAAATTTTTTGTTGTCATTAAAAAATTTCTTTTAACTTTGTTTTCGTCTGTTTTTTTCTACTCATCAATGGGTTGTCAACTATAAAGTTCTCTTTCATTGTTTGTTTCTTAACTATCAGACGAACGTAAGGATAATGACCCTTATGTCTGATGAAGACGAGTGTGAAGATGCATTGCCAGGCGAAAATGTCAAATTGAAGATTTCGGGTATTGAGGAAGAGGTAAGAATTTGTTATTGTGTGCATGCATGCATTATTTTTTTGTGCAGACACCATCTCATTTGCTAAGTGTATGAAATGATGGAGCTGTTTCGTATTTTAATGGTGCTTGATGAATGTCATTTCTCCCTTATTAATATCATTCATTGACAAAATGATTATTTCTTTTGACCAGCATCGACATTGCTCATGTCGTCGATATAATATGAATGTATTATAAACAGTAAAATCCGTTCTTTAACATTGAAGTTTAATTATTGACCCTTTTTTTTCAACTTTTCTTGTACAGGACATATCACCTGGTTTTGTCTTGTGTTCACCGGATGATTTGTGCAACACTGCAAGAATATTTGATGCCCAGGTTTGATGATTTTTTAGAAACATCTTTAATTGTTTTTTTCTACTAATTTGACAGTTCCTTCTACAGTAATGATTCATTTGATTAAGAATTTCATGAATTAAAAGTTAAAAAACAAAACAATTTCACACGGGTATTTCATGAATATGGATCAAGCCTTTACGATTCAGATGTAAGTGTAAGGTATGCTCAATCTATTCCAGCTATTTATTATATTGTATGAACAATTGTGGAAATAAATGCCATTTTTATTAGAATACCGTTTGACACTTGTGTTTTCTTTTTTCTTTTCAGATTGTCATTTTAGAATACAAATCCATCATTGCATCAGGATATAGTTGTGTCTTGCATATTCACTCTGGTGTACAAGAAGTAACCATCACGGTAATGAAACATAACTTATCTTTTACTTATTGACCAAAATAGTTTCAAAACTGATTTCCGACTTTCAAATAATTTTCAAGTTTCAGCCTTTTAACCGTCAACACTGAGACCCGTCTTTTTAAAATGAAAACCCTGAAACCTAATCTATCGCATCGTCATTCGATTCACGTCTCTTGTCTCTCTATCAGAATATTCCAAAAACTGTCATGTCTGGGGAGTTTATCGTCGTGATCGCGTGACGTAACTATGGCGTACGGCTCGCCCTCTCTATCATGAACTCGAAGTCACTAGGGCTGAAATCCAACCATAAATTCCTCTTCACCTTTGTAAATCGGGACAGAAGGCAATTTTCCGTCTTGAAGGCGGGAATGAGGCTCTCTCATGACTCGGGGTTCCCTTCAATTTCAAGAACGCGTGCCTACAAAACTATGGAATAAGCAAACTCTTTTGTTTTCCTGTTACTATTATTGTTTACAAATCATTTCGAAGAAAGCTCAAAATTAATTCAAAACAAAGTATACTGTAATAAGTTCGGAATTGTTCCACGGCTTTGTTTTCCTATTATTAATTTAAATCAAAGAAGGCTCATAATCAAACCAAAACAAATTAAGTTGGGAACTGTTGGATGGCTTTGTGTTCGTGTCATTGAGATAAGATCAGAAAATGCCCGGAGACAATTGACAATTCATCAATCGTAAAGCTGTAATATGGCATTAGTCGATCTGTTGAATACAAGATCGCTGGGGGATCATAGCTTGAAGAAGAGAAACATAATTCGAATGGCAGAAAATGGTAAATTATCTGTGTTAAGAGTGCCTGTTATCAAATCTAAACATATTATTATCACTGTTGTCTGTCAATCAATAATGAATTATCGTCTCTGTTTGTTAGGTCCAGGTTGTGTAGTTATTATTTATGACTCATTTTTCGTATTTTGATGGAAATATTATGATGACCCAAAATTTTCAGACTTTTTGAATGATTGGTATTTACAGGCCTGATGTTACTGCTGTTTACCGTCTCCAACTGAAAAAAATGTGAAATTGTTCTTTTTTATTTACTCTCTCTCTCAGGGGTTAATTTGCTTAATAGACAAGAAAACTGGGGAAAAATCTCAGTTAAGACCTCGATTCATCAAACAAGACCAAGCTGGAATTGCTCGACTTCAAGTCAACGGTGGCCTTATATGCCTTGAGACATTCAAAGATTTCCCTCAAATGGGACGGTTTACCCTTAGAGATGAAGGTATGTAAACAATTTTTAAAATCTTGAATTGTTTCCGTGGTCGGTGCTCTTGTCGTGTGAGAATTCCATCTCAAACAGTCTTCTTTTTTTTGTTCATTCTTAATATTGTTGTATTCATTTATCTATTGGAATATGAACTCTAAATAGGTGGGTGTGTCATCAATCAAAATCTCTGTTGTAGAATTGAGTTGATGAGTTTTCGACAAGTAGTAATTAGAATATAACAGTTTTAAACTTACAACTTCATGCACTGATTTTTAACTTTTGAATTAATTCATTGGATCAAAGTGTTGCTCACATTGGCTGCAAACATCTTTTCATTTCTATATAAACTGTCTTTTATTTCCTCAGGTAAAACCATTGCAATTGGAAAAGTGCTCAAGATAAGGGAATAAGAATACATCTGAGACATGTATAATTGGCCTGTTACAGACTGATGGTTTGCCAATGTGCATCAACTGAACTCTACCTATCGATTCTCTACTGCAAGTCATTTTGATTTTAGGTTATGCTGTGGATTTATTTCCCTTATGTTTTAAGTATGATGCACATGCCTCATTGATAACATATTTATTGTATTCATAGAATTATGCTTTGACGGATGTTCTAATATTTAGCTTTTATTATGCACTGCTTTGCATCCATTGGAGTAATATGGTTTTGTAACTGCCTATTGTAGTCCTTCCGAAATGGACCTTGTATGACAATAGAGGGAAGTGTAAATTCTCTGCGTCTAAGCATCAGTCGTGTGATATTATGAATGATGACTTGCAAGAATTAAGTTGCCCTTTAATTTGTTCAAATGGTGTTGGTATACTGTACAACTGAGGTCTTCTGTATGTTGTGTGAAATGCAAATGGTTAGATGAAATTGGATCAGTCTGGATGATCAATGTGAATGTGTGAGTAGAACTACAGAAGGAAGAATGAGTCCTTAATTGTTTTGGTTCACTCCATTGTAAGATAATTTTTCTTCAGTCTTTCTCTTTTTGATCACCAGGTAGCTTTTGTTAAAAGAAATATTTAAACTCGTATTTCAGATAGTGTTCAGTAAAGGATTGCTTTACATTATAATCTGAATATATTTTTGAATGTGTTACTAGTCCATTCTTTCGTCGCAATACTATTTGAAAGGAAAATATTTTGCCCAAAGTGAAAGAAGAAAAATATAACAATACGCTTTTTGAAAACCAATGCAAAAGGGAGGATCCAATCTTACAGTAAAAAGTAAAAATCAATAGACAAAATGAACCACAAAATATTAGTAATTGATCCATGAATAGTTTTATTGACTTAGGAAACATGGTGGAGAAGCCTTGAAATTCCATATGAAAAGTTCTTGATATTTGACAGGCTCTAAATTTTGAAATAACCCTATCATATATCCTTTCTGTGCAAACGGTTAGTGTTTGTGTTATGCTGTATTTTGTAGTAATAGGGAGCATCAAGTTCTTTCAGACTTCCTGTGCACGTTGAAATCTTGTGCAAATTTTAGTATTTTTAAATTTCCTCCATTCTCTCAAGATAGGACTTGATCAATGAACTAATTTTTCTCAATTGTCTTCCTTGAAAAGTATCTTAGTCAGTTATTGAAAATGTTGCTGTGCTTGAATGTATGGACTCTTCATTTTGAGGTCAGTAAAAGTTGTCTTCTAGTCAACTTGAAATGATATTTTGGAGATAATTTGACAAGAAACACTTGTGGCACGACGTGAATGATGTGTGGATTGGGTAGTACCGTATGTGATTATGTATCAAAGGTGTTTGCGTGTACACGTTTTCGGGTCTCCATGACATTTTAACACATTGATTTCAAAAGCATTACAACGGGACGGAGCTACCATTTTTCATGAGAGGAAAAAATGTTCTTTATAAAAACCTATGCAGAAAGTAGTTTCTAATAGTCTCTCTCTCGATTTAGAGCTGTGATAGTGCATAATGTACTTTTTGTGGCATTTAACACATCTCTTGTGATGATTAACTTCCTTGTACTTTTTACTGTTTGTGGTTTTGCTTTGAATTCTGAAATTAAATCTCTCCCTTTCTCGTTGAAACATTGGGAAGTTATTAAAAGGATTTGTACAGTGTTTATCACCTACAACATAGGGGTTTGTGGGTTCTTTTTCTTTGATATATAAAGGTGGAGGGGCATTCCTGTTGTGTAACCTATTAGCAATACTTTCTTTTTGAAAATATTGATTTGTGCATTCACTCAGTCGAGACATTGACTCATGATGCATATGGGCACAACTCTTAGTTTTCATCTGATGTTTAAAAGAGCAGACTGAATGTTGGAAGGCTGCAATTATTTTAGATGTGTGTATGTAAACGAGTGCTCTGACCAAGGCCTGCGTCAAATTATAGAACACACCAATTTTGATGTTATTAATTGTAATGAACTTGATCCTTCCAAGAATATATGCATGCAGCTGAAAGAAAGGACTTGATATTCCTGTGCTGTACATCAAACGTGAATGTGCTAAATTGATTTCTTTTAAAATATAACCATTTCATTTTACAAGTCGAAGAGCCGTAAAACTCTAAAATATACAAACAAGACTGTAAAATATTGAAAAGGTGAATTGATACCACTTGATGTAAAATTGGATAACATTTTATGAGAGCTACGTCTATTTAGGTTTCACACAAAATAGGGAAAACCACATGGAAACTTTATTTTGCTTTCAAGTATATAAAGAGGGAATGTTTTGAGTCTTTTTTTTCTCTAAATTATTACTACTGTATACAAAGTATCGCATTTCTCAGGTTGATTCACTCTTATTGTTGGAATTTTTCCTCCGTAGTTTTGAAGGATTCTATTCAGGTGCTCACGTCAGTTGGTGTCAGCACTAAGGGCATTTTCGAGTGAAAATGGCAAAACGAATGCCTTGATTCCTCTGCTAATGTTGCCTCCTCCCTATATGTGTACAAGAATAGTTTTTCAAAACAACTCATACTCTTGTTTTTCACCATCAAGCCTTGGTTTCAAATGTTGTGCAATTGACAGATGCTTTGGTCTACAGGTCTTTATCAAGATACTTAACATCTTAGATTTAACTAGGGATACGTCTAAATCCTCCCCATTTACTCAATAGTAGGAATAGATAATCGTAAAGATGCCTCGGTTATAACAAAATCTTTTTGGTCTGCTTGCTTTGAATCAAAATGCTCTTCGCAACATCCGCTTGCACTGTGATGAAGTTTTCTATGATAAAATGCAATAGTGGGGGTGATCAAAACAGCTTTGTCCTTGAAAGGTGAACAATGAGGGCCTCTGAACGAGATATTAAGGCTGGTCCTGTTGATCTTGTTATATCTGGGGTACACTTTATGTTATAATTTGAAAGGCCCAATTGAAAACGCTTAGACCTTTTCCGATCTGTCTCTCTCACTTGATTAATGTCAGGATAGACAACCATTGATACAGGAGGCATTTTCAAAGGAAGACAAAACCGTGCATATGTTTTATTTATATTATATGAATTGTATTTCATGTCAATTTTGTTTATCTAATTTTTAAAAACCTAATTTCAATGAAACAGGACATATTTTAAGATTTCTGTAATTAAAGCATTGTTTGAAAAAAAGAAAGTCTTTGGTTTGGGGTTTGCTTTTTTTCCTAGTACCTACTTTGTTTTAAGGTCCATTCCTGGATGGATTTGTATAAGGATTATTGTACAATTGATTATTGAGATAACTGAATGATTTTGAATGTTTGATAATTGGTTCAGTTATATTTGATGGCAGAGTAGATTACTTGTCCTGTAAATGCTGAGAATAGATGATGATTTTGTCAATATTTAATTGTGCTTCACTAAAATATGGCATCTGATTTTGTTTGAGAGTGTTTTCCGATTTCAATTACTGTACATACATATATATATAAATATAAAGCATTGGTATCATTTTTCTTAATCCTGATTCAATGAGTACCACTACTTGTGGCTAATAAAATTTCAACTGGAGCGTGGACTATTTTCTTTTTTTTATATTATATCATGTAAACATTTTGATATATTGTTCAACTCTTCTTTCTCTCTCTCTCTCTAACTGCACTGGCTGGTCTCTTTTTACCGGTGCTGCCATGCATGATGATGCAGTGAGCCACTATTTTAAAATAGATAAACGAATGGAGATGCCTCTGGATTTGAACCCGGAACCCCCCAATCCAGTTGTCCCACTTGTGGCAGGGTACAACACAAAATGTTTTAGAACACATGCTCGCCCTAAAGTCATGCGCCGTGTCACCCTAATCTTTAGATCCTATTGAATATACTAGAGATGGAAACAAAATCTCTTTAAAAGAAGTAAACAAGACTTTTATCACATAAAGGTAAAGATATACCTACTGTATATTGAAACCACTACAATGACGATATTTGAGTAAAGTGGTCAGTGCACTCACCACTGGCACATCCAGAGTTGGAACCTTGGATGGGAGTACTTTTTATCATAAGGTTTTGACTGGTCCTATAACTATAATCACAGGCGGACTATACTATAAAACAAGTGCCCCTTGTGTTGTTACCTATTTATGTACAGTGAAACTTGGATACGAGGTCGGGACTGACTGGTTATTCTCGTTGGATCCGAAGGGGAGCATAATGTGATAAAGGGGGTGACTCGTATTGGTTATTTAATTCTACAGTTG
>JAUEKX010041054.1:5178-26872 GCA_031834005.1 Dendronotus venustus
GATGTTTGAATCACCATTCTTCTATTTTCTTGATACACCTTTGAACACACCCAGCCAGCACACGAGGTCAGAATGACGTCGTTATAACGTCCAAATGACGTCGTTCTGACGTCAAAAACCAGAAATTGATTTTACAAACGTAAAAAGCATCATAATATTTCATATCGCTATCGTTATCTACATAGAAATTAATAAGGCAAAACCGTTAGAATACGAGATAGGAAAATGTGTAAGCATTTGTTTACGTAAGCTTGCCAAAATGAGTAATTTAAAAGTAATCGACGTTAATTTTCTGATCGCTTTTTTTTAATTGAAGCACATGGTTTTTATCGCATGTTTTTTTAAAAAAGTTACGAGAGCCATGCTGAGACATTCAGAAACTATAAAGCTATTACTGTAAATGAGAAAAGTTGTTTTGAGGTCTTTTTAGGGACAATAATAAGCTACCTACTTAGACGGAACTTCCTTAAATATACGTACAAAAATACCCACGCACACACACTTGTGGGATAAAAGCCTTAAAAACGCATTGCGAGAAAACAATAAGGTTATTTACAATAGCTCCCACTGCTCAGAAAATTCCCCTTGTAATCTTCCTCTCTCGTTCGAAATTATGTGTTGCCACTTTGAGTGTGTTAATTTCAGCACACGAGCGCTGTACTGTTGTTTCTCTTATTTTTAGCTTTCCGATTTCGGAACTAACTGAAACCTTATTGAAGCATTCGGTTAAGTAGTACGCCCGCTAAGTAATACACTTTTTTCTCAGTCCCGCATTTGAGCCTCCCACTTAATGGGATTATCTGTACTTAGTTTTTGACGACCCGCGAAAATTGTTACACGTGACAAAGCCTTATCGAGCCAACCGCACAATTTTTAGCCTCGATTGTTGTTATTTTGTTCTTTCATTTCACATTTTTCCAATACAACTTTCTTCAGAACATTTAAGGACGCCAAGAAAGAATCCTTCTCAAAGAATCAGCATGTCCTTGTCCTTATTTTTTGATAAATGCACATCGAGCTAACGAAATTTGAGCCTCGTGTTCCTATAAAATTTATTCTTATAAAAAGCGTGTATTACACTTTCCATACAAAGAGTTCATTGTCCGTATACTTAGAACACTTATGGGCTATTAACAGAACCTTAATTCAAATTCTCATAAGAACAGCTTACATAGTAGGTATAGTATATAGCTATAGGTAGTTATTATTGACAATATCCATGGCCCTGCATCAATGGTACTTAGCACTCCACAGAACATGCTGTGGATAATACTTAGAAAAGATTATAACTTACCTTTAATAAATAAAGGGAAAGAAATTTAAATGAATCGTTATTTGCTTTTTTGTTTTGTTTATCTTACGTAACTATTATAAAAAAAAGTTTTAAAAATGTCTTTCTAAATTAAACTAAAAGAATTCGCGATGTATAAAAAAATATATACCATTCATTATTTATGAATAGAAAAGTTTTAATCTTTTTTCTAACTTAACGTAATAAAAATCTTCTTGAGAGATCTATTTGAGTGAATAGACGATATATATGTATGGGAAGTAAAGGTAAACACAAGGTTACTTAGTAACAACTTTTTTGAAGGTCAAGATGACAACGATGACGATGACGATGACGATGATGACGACGATGACGATGATCATGTTCATGATCATGATACTTGTATATAGATTAATTTAAAATGTTATCCAATAAAAACTACGTAAATTGTTGCAAATAGTAAAAAAGGAAAAAAAAAGAATCCAAATAACGAAATTTGTTGGAAAATTTCAGCAAACATCTGAATTTTGGAAGATAAATATTTAACGAACTTTTTCACCAAAATTTCCTCCTCAAAAATCTTTGGATTTTAATGTCGGTCAAAAGTCACGGACATGTGTCAAACCGTGAAAGTTAAAGCATATATAGCACTTCGGGTTGCAAATAGTGAAAGGCTTTCGTTTATAAAATTTGGCAATTTTCTTTCGAAAACGATTCTCAAAAATTACGAAATGCTTTGTTACAGTTGTGTAACAAAATAATTTTAACTAAAAAATATTCTGCGCATTTGATGTCTTTTGCGTGAGCGATGTCTAAATTCGTCCTAATTGTAATCAAGTAAAGTTATATAATTATGATTTTACGAGGTAATAATGGTTGGAAGAAAAATGTGGAAAACATACTTTAACGATTTCGCACCATCACAACAGCATGTACGGCAATAATGAGGTCTTCACACAAAAAAAAAGGAAATGGAATATATATTATTAGGTAGGCAGAAATCGATTTTCGCTTTTGCATAAGTTGTGCAACCTTACGAATTGCAGATTGTTTACACACATAAAAAAAGTTTAGTAGCGTCATAATGATTGTAATTCCAATGTACTTTAGTCTTTTTTTTGTATCTAAATTAGAGGCTTTGATTCTTAACTGCACCAAGTAAGTTTTCTCGTAAAATTTAACCTTCAGGTTGTCTCTTGCAAGTCCAGTACAGTACTTTCTTTATCTTAAGCTCTCAAGGAATAGTGTTGCCACCGAGAAATCTGTTCGAGATCGAGTCTTGTATACTCTTTTTTTGTCTTATCATAGAGACGGATATAAACCAAGCGAAAATTATGATTTTATACCCATTTTTTCAATTTACTTCTGGCTTTTACAACTGAAAATCTTACAATACTTTGTGTTTTTAGTTTTGCTAAAAGACTTTAATTCAAATACCTCACAATGTTGTTTATCTAATTTACCTTATGATGGACAAGCCGAGGAAATTTGAAACTTTCACTCGGTCGTTTGAAACTCTGCAATCCATCCCTGCTATTAGACCATCTGTTCGAAATGATAACAAAATAGAACTTTTTGAAGAAACTGCCTTACAACAACCAAATTATCTAATTCAGAAAATGGAAAACTCTGTCAAAGAAACCAACATATTCCAATGGGATTAGAAAGAAGATTCATGGCTTCAATTGAACTATTTTATTGCTCTTACTTTTTACATCATCAAAACATACAATTTCAAACAAACGATGCCTTGCTATGCGGTAATGATATTCCACAATTGTTGTAACCTACGCAAACAGAACAAAGTATTCTCCAATTTAAATATACACGTGGCCTATTTTTAATAGAACCTTATTGGATTGTTAGATTTTGTGCAAATCTACTTCTATTTGCAGTTTTCCATTCGAGGAGGAAGCAATTAATGTTTCTAAAAGAAAACAGATAGTAAGCTTTCAAATATTTTATGTTTTGAAGAATGCAGCCTTTGAACGCAGGCGGAAGGACACACACAAAAACATTCAGTTTAAAGCAACAAAGTGTTACCTGTCCGGAATATATGTCCGGATTTTCCCTAGCATTTTCCGTTCCTTAGTATTGCCCAGTCAGAGAACTATTAATATTCCCACCTCTCCGGAATTTATAACATATTTTCGAATATTTCTGATTCCCCCATTTGGTGATTTCAAAGAAGGTATTCCGGATTCTCTAAGTTTCCAGATTCTTAAAAATCGTTGTTCCGTTTGCTTAGCACCAGGATTTCATTGCTTATTATTATGGCAGAACAGATCAAAACAAAACAAAACTTTCTTTTCCGGTCATTAATTCCAAACGGTTCCTCTAGAAATATTATTTATTTATTACAGAACTGTTATATACAATATATTATCGACATCCCATAATGCTATTATTGGTTTATTCATCTCTCGCAGACATAATATCGTTCACTCCAAATGAAGAAATTCTGATACTCATTATCTGTGATATATGCTTTTGATTAACGAGAGATTTAATTTTGAAACATCTTTATGAGAGGAATCAGAAACAAAACAAAAATTTATCATATGGACTGTGAAATTCTTAATTGGTGAAGTCTGAAGGCTTGGAAAAGTCATGTATCTCCGTAGGAGAGTAAAAAAAGAGTTGTCTTTGAGAAAACCTTAAGATAATTGATTTCTAGCTCTTCTTTGCAGATGTTTCTAGATCCGTCTCTGAGTTGTCACAGTCAAAGGTAGGTTCGGGGTTGCTGTAATTTGGAACTTATATATTATATCAAGAGAAAGATTACCTTTCTATATTCATGATTTCTGGCGACATTTCAAAGCAACAATTTACCTGTTTGCTTCCAAAATATTCCTGCTCTTACAGAAGAATATAGCACAATTGTTTGCAAATCCAACGTCAAAATATTGGTTTGTCAACTTTTTTTTCCGGTTCGGATGTCTATAAAAAAATTCTGCTTGTAGGATGACTCAGTGACCATGAAAAATCAATCGATTAGAAAATTATGTAAGATGTAGGATTATAATCTTTAGAAAACATGTTTCGCCCCTTATACCCAGGCCCCCTAAAGTTACAATAGTGACTGTGCAAAGGCTGGGGAGATGTGCTTGTTTCATAGAGAATAATGACATCTTTTCTACTTCTGAATTCTTACCGCATAAATCGTCGTCCAATAACGGCCTTGTTAATTAGGTACCAATATATGCGTACAAGGAAGCGAGATCGATAGCTAATAACGAAAGCACTAAATACCCTTGTAAAATGCGCATTAAAATAGCTGGCTAATGACCTTTTAAGTTGGTCTTTTATCACAAAATGACCAAAAACAACTTAAATAAAAAAACTTTCGAGGGGGCAGTATAAAATGTAAATGATTACAATGAGGTAGGTGTTTGTTGACCAACTATGACTATGTTCCTGATTTTTCTGCCTTCCTTACAAATGCTTTATTCATTACTTGTTTATTCCTTCTGTATTAGAGATTCGACAGCTTCTGATATAATAGAATATATATAAAATTCTGATTTCTACCCATCTTTTTTCAATTTACTTCTAGCAACTGGAAAGCTTACAATACTTCATATTTTTAGTATTGTTAAAAATGTCCTTTATTTAAATACCCTTCCATTTTCTTACATTTTTACGCGTTTATTTATATGAAAAAAGTTTATAAGATGAGACTCAAAAGGCCAAAACTTTGAGCAAAATCCTTAATCATAAGTTATAAAGTTCAGTTTTTTGTGTGTGCCAAAACCTGATACTACCTCATGTTTTGTAAGCTCTTTAGGACAATAAAGATCAACTTTTTTTATAATACTTCGAATTCGCATTTAATAGATTAACGGATTAACAAAGACAGAGCAAGGAAGTAGAAAACAACAGACTTGCTTGGAAAGAGTAAATAGTTTTAGTTAGTTTATGCTTGTAGAAAATTATAGCATGGTTTACGGGGAAATTTAAGAAAGAATTAAGGCTCAGGTAAAATAAGGTTTTCTACTACCTTAAGTAAATTACTTGAATCAGAATTAATCCATGCGGAATAAATTATTACGACATTAACTATTGCAGATTCGATGCCAATATGAAGCTTAAAAATAAATTCTGCTAAAGAAAGATTTGTTTTTAAGAATGATTTTAAAGTTTTCTTGATAATTTTTTAAGACGGCTCTTAAATTTTTATTGCTAGTTTGTCGATTCTGAACGAGAAGATTGTTAGTTAATGCTTAAACAGAAGATATGTTAAACATGAAAAGAACTTCATATTTTGATCCTGAATCCCTAAAAATCGATTATACACTAATTAATTGCGCATTATTTGATTCCCTTAAGTAAAAAGAAAGATTTTGATGCTCGGTTTGATAAAGGGATGAGTCGTCCAAAAAGAACTTTTATTGTACTAAAAATGAATTTTTAAAATATTGACACGTTTATTTTCATATATCTATTATTGCATAAGGATTCTAAACTTTCAACTATATAAATACAGTTCCAACAGGAAGAAAATTAGAGGTTTAGAAAATTCCTATCAACTTGAGCCGTACTTTTACACTTTAGCAACACGTGTGACATAAAATTAACTTTCTAATGACAACGGACGAGATAACAAAAAAAGGTACTTTCCAATGAAAACACGTTAATTAATTTTAATTATAATTAAAAGGCATGAAAATAGGTATAGACCGCGCAGCCTGCTCCTCGTTATTTTTTCAAGAGTAATTTCCCAGTAATTGCCTAATCTAATTCAGTTTCTAATTTTACATTTCCGGATTTGTTTTGGAGAGATTGGCTATTGTAGATCGAGGGTTTATTACCAATACTTATCAATAGTTTGTTGTAGACCCATACCTTCTTATCGGGTTCTCGGAAAAAACTCAAATTCAGTTTCTATCCATGATTAACGAGATTAAGAGTTATTAAATAAAAAATAATAATTTTTGGCAATTACGATCAATAATACAAAATTTTTGGGATGCGAATATACTGTTTCTTCGTCCGTTTTTTTTTTTGTTGTTAAAAATAATCCAAGAAAAATTGAGGCAAGTCTTGATACACCTAGACTTCACTTTTTCATCATCCTATTTCAGTGGATCTAGAGGATATAGGATCCCATACGTCCTATTTGTTGCATGAATTCAAGAGCTACAGCACATTTTTATAACTTTTTTAATAAGTTTTTTTATAAGGGACTAGACGTGATTCTTCCACCTTTTTCAACAACCTATACCACACCATCCTCTGGATCCCATCATCATGATGGAGTCTATACCTCGACGTAAATACAATGTTGTCTTAACATCTTAATGTCGTATTAATGTCGTCATAACATCTTCCTTGTAAACGTCATTTCGCAGGAAAATGTTCTTAAGAACGAGAAGAACAAGATCTCTTAATTCACTGTAAGTAAAACTGTAAAAGGTTTTTAAGGGATAAGATCCCAGGAGTGGAGTTTAGAGGGAAGAAAAGAGAGTAAAAAAAAAAGAAAATCAACTTGATTGTTAGTGTTAGTATTTTCGTAAAAGAAAGTTACATCTTTACTCTCCCACACATGATGTTGCCGATTCTAAGAAAAAAGCCCTCCGGAAAAATGGTCCCCCCCCCCCCTCCAAGAAAGAAACCCTAAAGGGGCTTTTTTCCGGGGGAAATTTTATGGTTACCGATGTTGTCGATCCTCTAGATACACTTGTGTGTATCATCTTGTGGTGTTTCTCAAATATAATTACACTTTTTTCTCTCATATAACTGTTTGTCGTCCCTCTTGATCTGGTTCTGACTGATCAGCTATTTCGATAGAATTACGCACTCTCTTTTCTCTAAATATAGAAAACATGCATTAATCTGGAAAGGTCTTTTTTATCATCACAATTATAATTGTTTAATGCTAAATTGGAAGCTGCAAAAATGGCAAGACAATTACGATATTCTACTAATTGTTAGTAATTGAATAACGTTTGTTTGGAAACGACCCACTCAAGTTGTGTAGTCAAAAAGTTAATTTTTAAATCTTCCCATTTCTTCAAAATGCAGTGACAATAGTTCGAAATTTCACCTATTTAACACTACCCTATCCCTCCCTCCCCAAATTCATCCTTTTTGTGTAAGAAAGTAAATTGATTAAATTTTCTCTTACTTTCCGAGAGGAAAGCTCGGTTTAGCTCGGTTTCCACTGAAGGTTAACATGGGTTATCGGGGTTTAGAAAATGAACTTAAGTGGAAACATAAGATAAGCCCATCCAAAAATTTTAGCTCGTGACTTTTCGAAATCTAAACCATCGTTTAAGAAATTCTTGGATACGAAAACTCTCGTATTCAATACCACGTTAACTCATGGTTTAGAAAAATTTTAAAAAATGCTGACATATTTGGTTTATACCTTTTTCAATTTAACAGAGGCGGATCTAGAATGTAGCAAATACATACGAAGGAGAGTGAAAATAAAATCATCTTGTACTATTTCTCACTGTCATCATTGTATTTTGCTCTCCTACGCATGTTTTTGCTACATTCTAGATCCGCTTCTGAATTACGTATATAATCGCCTTTGTTTTGTGAAAATGTTTGTGTTTTTGCAAGGAGTAGATGAAATAAATGAGAATCAGGAATATTTAATTATGCTTATATAAACAAAAACCCACGTTAGCCCACGTTAACCCCAGGGGAAACCGAATTGTAAGGAAAAAACATCTTTGTTGAAATCGGGTAAAATTTAAATGGAATTATAGAATACCAGAGTGGTTCTAGCAAAACAAAATATTCTGATTCATTTATGGTAGAATCATAAAAAATGAAAAATAAGCAAAGAAATATTTCTTCTCAATAAGAAAAGGTAAATATTTAGTGCAAATCTTATCAAGCATAGTTAGAGTTAGCTATTTCATTTGTGTCTCAAGCAAGTAAAATGCAAATATTAGGTAAATTTGTAATTTACATTGTCAATGGTACTCTATTCAAAGGAAACAATAATTGTATTTTAATATCCATTACTTGAAGGTGGATTTTTTCTTTTCTTTTGAGTGGGTCACGCGTGGTAGTTATTTCATAACTTATAATTCTTAAAACATTTATTCCGTTACCGTATATTGTGTATTTTGGATTAGTTCTTTGCGTTGTAATTGTATATTAATGGAATTTGGCGTTGAATACCAATAACAGTCGCGTAATTCTAAGAATCTACTTTTAGAATCAATAGCTCGTTTAGTACCATTTCAAAGGGAATACCATGAACTTACCATTTCCTTAAATCATTTGCATTGTTTATTGCATTGCCACATGTTGTTTTTCTTAATTTTGCATTATCAATGGTACTCTGTTTAAAAGGGAACAAAATAAATGGAACAATGTTCATTGATCGAGAGAGAATTTGTTGGGTTTTTTTTTTTAGTAGGTCAAGTGTGGTTGTTATTTCATAAGTAGTAATTGTTCTAATTATTTATTCCTTTGTAAGTAAGCGTACAAATTAGTAATACACGGGATTCTAATTAGATTCCCTAATAGAAACCATGTAAAAAACAACGAAAACTGCCGGTAAACAAACGAGAAGCACGGAATTACAAGGCAAAATTTCGTGCTTCTTTACCTTCTAAATTTAACCCCTCTGTTCTTATAAAAGATTTTACAGGAAATTTCTTTAGATTTTCAAAATACTTAAATATTGAGAGCAATGCAAAAGGATAAAAAGGTATTCTAAAATAAATTATTTTACTAATGGATAAAGCATTTAGGCTGGATTATGTTATTAATATGTCCTTAACTTTGGGCAAAAAATCATCCCCGATGTTGAACCAATAAGTAATATAGGATTATAAAAAATAGATGAGTAGAATGTAATTTTTGGTTGTTCAGTGTAAATGGGGCCAACCAATCCTATAAAATAATTTCCAATTAATTAAGTTGCAATCATTGTTTTCGTAGGAATATTATTATCCGGTAACATTATCGGGTAAAGAAAAACGATGATACACTACAGCGTCTTCACATGCTCTCCATACATTGTTTGTTGCAAAATAGAAGGTTAGAAAACTTTTATTACGCGTAATTAATCTTCAGTAATTACCTAATTAGAAAAAAATAATAATGGCTGAACGAAAATATCAATATTATCCTGATTCTTTTTCACCAAAATTATAGTAAAACTCCCTATGGACTTGTTTTTGATTTTTAATTGGTGCTCCTCTAAAGAACAATCAAACCTTTAACTTCAGAAAAACCAATCAAGAGTTAGTTTTAGTCCATAACAAATGTTAATACGATCTACAATATGAACTTTCAGAAGCGGATGTGCGTCTACGGAGGAGTAGAGTAAAAAAAAATAGTTCTCTTTAAAAAAACCCTTAAGATAATTGATTTCTGGATCTCTTTGACAGATTTGTGATGCACTCTTGGTCTTAAAAATATGCTAGAACAATCCTAAATCAGTGATCATGATATATGATATGCTTTTCTTTCACAAATATTTATGTACGTTTAAAAAATTGCTTAGCGATATGCATTATTGTGCATTATTAATTTCTACTGTGTGCCAAAATTGCACTGTGAAAACTTGCTTGCTCAAACAACAAACATTTTAAAAATTCTGAATTGTCTAAAGAGTTAGTTAGTTGATTATGCACTTTTATTAAGGAGTGCTTTGGGAATACACTATCTCGATTTCTAGTGGCAGACTTGTCATTCCTTAAGGAATTTTATTTTTGGCAAAATAAGAGAGAACGTTACGGCTATTGTCGTATTTTCATAAATCCTTTTTTTACCTGATTAGGGAACAACTATAATGAGCAATTAAAAAATATTTAACTATGTATTACAACAATATAACGTAAATTTGGACACGCTGTACTGGAGGTCTACTACTGTTCCAGTCTATAGAACAATGATCACTGTATGAAACGTTGTGCTAATTATTTCCGCTACTTAAAAGGTGTTAATTATTGCTAAATCGTGGTATTATGGTGAAATTTAATTCATCATCATCATCATCTAAAATTATATTTTGAATGAATTATTCTTTGTTTTACAGTAGAGATAAGGAGATTTTTATGGTATGATCTATGGTATGTTGTGTAGAATTTACTAGGTGTAGTTATTATTTTTAATGGGTTATTAATGATACAGCAAAACTACTACTCAATTTCATTTAAATGTAATTCCACATTTACATCCAGTACATGCATTTCTTAGCAACTGGTGATCTTATTTTGCAAACAACAATAGCTCTTTTTGTTACAATGCATAAAATTCAAAGCAGTACAAATATCTGATGATCTGGTGTGGTTTTCCTTTCTAAAAAAACAATTTATGCGAGAACCAGTATAAACGTATCCATGTTTGCTTTAAGCTCTTTATAAAATTGGCTGTGACACACAATTAGATAAATTAGTTAAAATTATACTATCACACTCAGGGACAGATAGAGACCATGTGAAAGTTGTTACTTCACAACGTTGTTTAGTTCATAATCGGGTATAAATCGGGGAAATCTTATAAGAAAATTGGTGAAAAATCGGAAAAATTGATAAAACAGTCATTAGAAACTCTGTATTTGCCTCTGACACTACCTGGGAATCTAGGAAGACTTTGTTGTTGATTTTGTCGATTTCCCATTCACACTCCTTTAAATTGATACGAACTAGATAGCAATCATATGTAGAAAGCAAATGTAAAGCTCCTCTCGTGACTCAATTCATGTTCTCCGATTAATATAATTGCATGACAAAAATGTAATTGCTTATAAATCAACAGACAAACAACAGCCACTTCGAAGTAGCCATATTTTCCACATCCCGTGTACCATTATAGATTATATAGCTACAGGAACCATAATCGTGTTCCGTTACATTTGACGCCATCCCTCTTCTTTTTATCCCGTCATAAATCTTAAGGAAAAATGACTGTGTAACAGGAATCAAATTTTTAATAAATTATATTTTGAACACATTAAGGAATCGCAATGATGACTTTCGATCTTGGTTTTCATTCAAGTCAAAAGTTATTACCCTTTATTTTTTTTCATATTGGAGATTTTGTTGTCAATTCAGAAACTAAAAATGCTAAAAAAATAGGCCTAGCATTAATGACTAACTTGACATTAGATTTTTACGAAATGGCATAACATAGCTCCCACGAGATTTCATGTAAATAATGTTTTTAATAAACTTTTGTCCTTTTCGATTTATTCATAATATTTATGCAAAGTAGTACCTTTTTTAGTGTATATAATTTAAATGCACCTGGCGATGTATAGACGTACGAAAAGCTTTGTGCTACATTTTATAAATATATTTTTTAAATAAATATGTTAACTTAAAAAAAGGCATCGAAGATAAAGACGACTTTGTGGATTAATTATTTCTCTAGATTTCATCCCGGATAGAGCAAATTAAGTTTTTATTTTCATGTATTATAACAGGAGATTTAAAATATAATTCATATCAAGAATAAAGCAAACTGCTGTGGAGGTCCTTGCTACATGCATAACCTCCTTTTTTGGAAAGTGGATGCATTTTTAATTACTAACATGTACCGTAGTAGCTCCTACACAATCGTTTTCAAAGTGAAAAGTCCAACTATGTCATTGTAACACAAAGTACCATTATCCAAAATAACTTTAGACCATCGTAGAACAGCATCTTATTAACAAACAGATTGGGTGTTTATTTTTTCTCGTCAAACAGTCATAAACATAAAACGAATCACTCAAAGCATTCATCGCTATTTGAGTCTTTTAATTAGCAATGTTGTGTTTATCTCACAATCTGGCGGTTCAACTTTGCGCCGGGAGCATTTAGCGCTCGGTGTAACACACAGATCTCCATAGAGATGGATAAATAGACATGTAGTTATAGAGCACGTGCAAGGTTCGCCGTTGTAAAAAACCAACCGAGCATTTTTTTGCGCCAAGGCGTAAAATTGTCTCGGTAATTCACCTTAGTCTGTTTCGTTTTTTAAACATCAATCATGTCAGGAGTATTAGACACATTAAATCACGCACAGTTTTTTGCTCAGTCATCTCAAATGCACATATACAAAACCTAGTGTACAGTAAACCTAGATACTAGGGAAAACGAAAAAAAACAAAAAACGAATCGGATTATACAATGTTTGTCTCAATTAATACAGGAAGAGTTGGCTTAACGAGACCACAAACAACACAATCGTTTAAAGAAAAAAGGTTTCCCTACCCTCCTACTGTAATTAATTAAACTTTGTGATAAATGAGTTATACTGCGCGGGATGATGGAGAGATAATGAGGCATTACCATAAGAAATTTAGAAATAAATGAAACCATTCATTACTACTGCTTTCTATAATCTTTGCCTTCTCAAGTTGGATATTGGCTGACTACAGCTCTTTGCAACCGTACCGACTTGCCAAAGAATTAGCTATCATGTGATGATGATGAGAAAAAAAAACATTATAATTATCTACAGGAAAAGAAAATTACACAAAGATCTGCAAAGGTTTTGCTTATTACTAACTATTCCATTTTCCTCGTTCGCAAGATGAAACTAAACCCTTAATGTAGGCAGATTTTCTGATTATTTCAGATTATATGCACTGTTATACAGGGTGGTTCACAGAAAATACTGTTCTAAATATGGTATTACAAAAGAACGTAATTTTATATTTATTAGTCTTCAGGGAAAAATACTATTACTTTCCAGACAGATCTACAACTTTTTAAATTACTGATAGAATTTGGTGTTTTATGAGAGCAAACTGGTAATATTCCCAAATGAATTTTCTTAAATAATGCTCTTTTGAAAAACTTTTTACAGAAAAAATCAAACAAAGTGGTTGTGTGTGTTGTGTGTTGTGTAGAAAGTAAGTTTATATTTATGTTTTATTGTTGTTAAATTTCTTTTGTTATGTTTTCTTTGCACATTTACACTGTAATAAAAAATATAAACAGTCCATAAATCTGTCCTTTCTACCTCATTAAACTCCCCCTTTCGTACGCATAACGCAACTGAAATACTTCAAAAGAGACTTTGAAACCTGTGTATCTGTTCAATTGTGTTTGCAGGAAAAATCAGCCAACAATTTATTTTATTTTATTTCTCTTACTTCGGCAACTCGTTGATTGGGTACAAAATGAAGAATTATTTGAAGGTAAATACAATCTTAAGCTTAAGGTTGAAACAAAAATTCGACACACAAAAAAGCTGTCCGCAACACATCACTTCACGCGTAGCTTTCACACCAAAAAAATAAAAAAAAGTTAATTAACAACATAAAACACGACACAACTATACCCGCAACAATACCCGCAACAATACCCGCAACATAAAGCTATAACACGAATAACGGCATGAGTAGAACGATAAATAAAACAATAAAAATACACATATGTGAAGTTCCAAGCGATTTGGAGTAAATCCCAGAATAAGAAATTTTACTATTCTCGAAAAATCAATAAAATCTATTCTTAAATTTTGTAGAAATCAAAGCATGCTTCACACCTACCCTTAATGAAACAACAGTGCCGTAGGAACTGGGGGGGGCAACGGGGGGCAACTTAACCCCCCCCCCCCCTAATATTTAAAAAAGGAAGCTCTTTGGGGCTATTATTAAAGATTTTGAGCCATGCATTCGTTTAAATAATTGTGTAGCCCCCCCCCCCCTTCGATGCCTTTTTTTAAAAACATCATTTAAATGCTGCTCAAAGCGGCCAAGTTCGCGTTATCATCCTTATTCCCATTTACTTATTTATTTACCATTAGTTAGTTATCCTTACCCAGCGGTGGATCTCGAGTGCGTCAAGCTTCAGTGAAGGAGAGCTAGAAATTATCTTAAGGTTTTTTCAAGGAAAACTGATTTTTTACTCTCCTACAAAAATGTTTAACGCACTCTGGATCCGTCTCATCCATTCCCTTGGAATTTATGTTTAATTCACTTTAGGTCGTTATAATCAGTATACATTGCGTGTTTGTAAGTAATGGAATGGTATTTTGACTTAAAAGAACCAAAGTTCTAATGCAATCCTAGAAAATAAAACAGCAAAACATATACAAATTATTTACTCTTTAGAATTTGCTTCTCTGCATGTTTTAGCGGAAGGTTATCGAGGAATTCAAATTTGTTCTATGTTATTTTTAACAGCAGCATACAACAGTTTTTAATAATAATGCTAGATCTGCACTATAAGACTACCAAAGATTTCAACCAATTAATTAAGTATTTACATTTGCAAAATAATCCATCTTTGACGAAAAGAAAAAGTTAAAAAAAAAAACGAAAAAATCCTTGCAAACTTTATTTATACTCGGGGTAAAATTTGAATTTTTTTTTCTCATCGTGTGCATTATACCAAAGCGAAGTTGTTCTTATAAAAGATTATGGAAGGAAGTTAATAGAAAGAATGAATGTGAGGGAAATTTTGCACAAGGGAATACACAATTTCCAAAGTGAATTATTTATTTAAGGTCTTTCTTGTGATGTAAAATGTGGTAAAAATGATTATGTTTTGCCTTGAGAACATAGTCTTCAGAACAAGTCGTAATTTTCCAAATAACGGAAGGCATTGTTTTCATGGTATCAGTTTTACATTATCCGAGATTAATTTCAACCGTTATTAAATATGACCAATTTATATATATATATATAAATACTTCAATGTAGAACAATAGGTCTCTGTATGAAAAGACAGGCTTCTTCAGAACCATAAAAACATAACTATCTCGTTTAAGTCGAATATATATCTTATTGAATGCGCAGACATCGTCTTAATAGCTGATGATCTGTTTTGATTAGTTTCTAAATTACGCATACTAAATTGAGGGCAGTGCATACTTAGTAACTACAGTTGCTCAACGATGCTCTACTTAACTATATTATTCTCAGAGTACGCTCAATTATGACCATGTTTATTTTCAGATTCGTACATCTGTTGAGTCATGTTTGCAACTAATGTCTCTGCCTTGAATCATAACAAAACGCTTACAATGCGTTAGTCAAGTGTTCTGTTTGGTGTTGGTTTTGTTATGACTCAATATGTTTGACTCTCCTCCTTATGACTCAAGCTAATCAAGCTTACTCATATCACTTTCTCGTCCCATACTCAATGGCAACTGAGAAGGAGTACATTTTATTCCTTAAGTAGACATATGCACCCCAGCAGCACCCTCCATTGTAGATAACGTTTTCATGGAGTCCAACAGGACAAGAAGAGGTGTAAGTATAGGTTATCGGATATCAACCCACGAGTTTTTAAGTTTCTGTATTTGTTTGTTTATTTGTTTGTTTGTTTGTTTGTTTGCTTGCTTTTTTAAATCAACAATAACTTAAACAAACATTGTTATATAACCAGGAGAAATATGCAATACCTAATCTTACAAGGAACTAACTCAAGATTAAGCTGTGCTCCCGTATCGTTGTTAGGATTCCAACATTAAAATTATTTCCAGAAAGTAAGATTCTCCCCTGTAACTTCAGACCGGCTGCAAGTTCTTAACCTGGCCTAAAACCAAACAATTTATGATCAATGGCTTCTCCTTGCTTTCGGTTATAACAACTACAGTGCAATCCCTATAACTCGAACTTCTAGTAATTCGAACTGATTTTGAATTTCCCTTGAAGTTCACTTTCTCATGACCCCGATAACTCGAACATTCAATAGCTCGAACCATCTTCTTAGTCCATTTTGGGATTCGATTTATCTGTGTACTATGTACTGTGTTAACTTCGATCTTTTAAGTTCCAATCTCTTATGATGAAAAGATGTTTTAAAAATTGAATTTTCAATCATAAGTTAAATTTTCAAATGGTGCATTGCCGTCCTTTTTTCATATGGGTCCTGATAATTGACATTCACTTTGAAATAGTCAAATGTGACAGCTTTAAGAAGCAGACGCCGCGATATTTTGGACTCCAAATGGCCAAATATTTGAACATTGGTAGTTAAAGGGTTAAAACCCGAATTTACAACTTTGCATTATGGGAATTTTCATATACCATTTTCATAAACGTACCTAAATATGTCAAGTGAGGGCTTCTACTCGTAACTTATTGATCAGGGATTAAAGATCTTTTTCCTGTTGCTGCTAGTTGCATACAGGTGTTGCACAACAGTGTTTCACAACAAAGGTGGGCCCTCACTGATAGCAACATCTGATAATACTGAAGAAGCCAACTTAGATAAATTACCATAATTTAATATATATAATTATCTTTCGACGCACCTAACTAACTAACTAACGAAGAGAAGTCATTATATTACGTGCATGTACTTTGCAGGTAGTAAACACTCAATTAACTTCATTAATAAATGCAAAGGAAAAGCAAAGAGATAACATTTATCAAATACAATGACAGCTCTATCGAAATAATAAGAGATTTCGGAAAAAGCAAAACGCGGAAATTGCTTACAAAAACTCTATATGACGGAAAATGATGTGAAAGTATGATTGCTTGAGAGTGCCAAATAGCGCATTCCATTTCGGTACTTTTGATCGCGGACCAAAGTACCCTATGTATCATTATTTCCAGTTGCGGAAAACGTTCTGGAAGATTAATGGATTTAACTTGGAACAAGGGTAGTTTACGAAGAGAGGCTAATTTCCACACGTTCTATACGAATAGGATGTGTCAAAACCTGGAACTTTGGATAGTAATAACTTTTGATGCAGGCATTTTTAGAAAGTGATTCATGGATTTGTAATCAATATTATATATTATAATTACTTTCGTTTCCTACTTTTATTATAAGGGAAAAAATTAAGCTTTACAAAGCTATTTTTCCTATTTTTTGTTTTTGAATTTTGAGTCTTTGAAGCCTTTTGTTCTTATAAAAAAACGTTATATAACAATAGCATAGTTTGGGCGGGATAATTGTAAAGCGAAACAAAAGATCAAAGTAGCAAAACACAAAAGACAAAACAAAAGGACAGAACGAGACTATGTTTTCAGTATTACCTTCCTTTGCTTTTGTAATGTTTTTTTTTGTAATATTTGACAGCAAAGGATGTTAGAAAAGCATTGCATGGACGTCAAAACGAGGACAACGAAATAGTGGCTTAGGCACCTATTACTCCCA
Source organism: Dendronotus venustus (assembly GCA_031834005.1). Taxonomy (NCBI): domain Eukaryota; kingdom Metazoa; phylum Mollusca; class Gastropoda; order Nudibranchia; family Dendronotidae; genus Dendronotus; species Dendronotus venustus. The sequence goes on from JAUEKX010041054.1 coordinate 22,474, forward strand.
ACTGCTTTGTCATTGATGAAAAATAAATAAATCCCCTTCCACCAAATTTCCTTACTACTAAATGATGAACCAAAATATACGATAGTATTGTCTCTACGATGGTTTTTTGTTTGCGATTGAGCAAAACATGTGTATATAAAAAAAAATATTTCTAAGCACTACTTCGTTGTTCGATGACTTTTTGTTGGCATTTGTTATGACTGAAAATGTATTCGATAAGGGTGCTGTACGGTACAACACAGGAAGATTTTCAGGTAGAAATTTACGCTGTTTTTAAACGCTACACGTTTTGTTTTTTTAAGAAAACCTGATAAAAGAGACTACTTCTAAAAGTTTCTTATTTAGTTTCTTAATTTGTGAATCCACTTAAAAATGTAACTCTGTTACAAAAAGCTTCGTGCTATAATTTTCAAAAAATAAAGTGTTTTTATCTTTTAAAACAATGTAGTAGTAGTATGGAAGTTAAAATAGCTTAATTTTTGAGGCTTCTACTTGTAGGTTTCTTATAAACAAAGGTCACTGATAAAAGAAAACGTGTATTTTATAGCCCTTTCGTCTTGGTGTAGTGTGTTAAAAGATTCTACACTTTATTTGTCACTGTACACGTCCGCTTACAGCGTGGAGACAGAGAGGAAAAACAAATTTTTAAATCAGAACAAGATAAATCAAAATGAAAAGTGACTTCAAACTAATAAATAGAATCGTGTTCCGGTACGCTTTATTTTGACTCCAGCCAAACCCAATAAAATTGATGTAGCCAAAATAGAGGAACTACTCGATATTCCACAGACCGGAAACGAGTTTATTTTACAGACCGGAAAATAAAACTCGTCAATCAATGTCAGTTTCATGAATGAGAACTTATCTAAATCTCAAATTCATAGTTGCTTGCTTAATGATAAATCAGTTACGTTTACCGAAAGAAGGAAGCGATATTCTGCAGATCGGAAAAACTGAAGTCGAAATCGAAATAACGGAATAGAAGGTTGTTCCGATTTGGGTTTCCGCTATTCGAAACCACTTCGTCTCCACTCCTTGGAGTGATCAATTGGCAAACCAAAACAACAAAACAAAATACAGAATGTAATATATTTTAAAAAAGACAGGAAAACTTCCCCATTACGAAGGACATATTTTTACTCACAAAGAAAAATGTTTGGTTTCTTATAACAAAAGACAAGGAAGACATTTTCTGTTTTCTTAATCCAAAACGTTATTTAAGGCCTTTCCTTTTTCCTTTCCTTTTTCTTTTTAATTGGTAACAGGAAGCAAAGAGCGCTGACACACATAAAGCTGTTAATATACTATTAGTTCCTGCTGACTGGCGTGTAGTTCTACACTATTTATTAATTAATAACCGATAAATTATTCAAATACTTTAAAGGTATAAAATTTCGCCGCTATAAAATTTCGCGATTTCCGCGAAATTAAATACTGCCGAAATCGGTAGTGGAGATAAGTTTTAAAAAATGGAGAAAGTCGAGAAAAAAATGTATTCGATCTGTTTAGTTAAAAAAAATCCTAACGAAAACTCAAATACTTTTCTCAGTTGTTGTTTTACCTCCATTTCTTCATCCTTTTTGAAAAATAATAACGAAATTAATAGAAAAAAGAAGAATGTGTAAGCCAAAAGTCGCAAAATTAAATGCCTGCGAAATTTTATACCTTTAAGGTACCCCAAATTGTGGTTCTCTTTTATATGTGTTCGATTAAACATACTTCTCATCAATTGAGCATTGTTTGCATTTCTAGTAAACTTTGTGCCTAGTAATTTTGACCTGATTTTTCCATAACATATTCAGTATACACTTTTTTCTCTATATAAAAACGTCTAAATTTTAACTGAGGGGTAATGTTTTTTGCTCATTTTTAGCCTTTGTGCCTAACCAAAAGTTACAAAAAAAGGATTGTAAAAGGTTTTTTTGGTGCGAAACACTTTTAAATTGATTAATTTTTTTTAATGATTTTTTAAAATCCTGAAACATTGAATGCTTTCAACTAGAGCCAAATTCGCTGAAACAGATGTTGTTGTTATTATTGTTGTTGTTGTATTTTTTTACAAACAACTGAGTTTCGAAGGGTTTAAGCTCAATTTTTTTGGGTAACACCCAAGTAACTGCTAAGCAACTCAACAAGCCTTAAGTTTAGGTAAGTGACATTAAATATTGTTATCATTCTAATTTATTCTGCGCAACTTTTATAAAAAAGAGGTTTTAGAGTATTTATGATGATACAAAGGAAACATCTATATAGAAAATTCAAATAATAAACAAGTTTATATATCTGCCTTGCGTGGAAAGGAAATAAGGCAATATCTTGAAACAACATTCCAAACAAACAAACAAACACATATAAATTCCTCGACTTACGTAACAGATTCCCACACACCTGAAAAGAAAAATGGATGGCGCTAGCACCAATATCTGAATATCGTCTGCATGAGGATTGTAATTTTAATGAATGGTTTAGCAATTAGTTCCCCTAATTAATTATGAGATCTTCAATTACTTTAAGTCACCAGCACCAAAAACGCCGTTTTTAGTGTTGAAATTTGCGAATTTTCAGTTTTTATGTTTGTATTCGTCTACAAACACACTGTGGAGCCCCGCCTAAGCAGTCTCAGGATGTTTCAAATTAAATTCGTTTTTTCCCTACTTACGGGAGTTACGGGAAAAGGAAATATTTTTGGCTGTATTTTATGTGGCATATTTGGCGGTCGATGAATTTCTATAATTTTTGGGAGAATTCGGTCAGGAAAATTGCAACATTTTTAAAACGTTTTGGAGCTTTAACAATCTTTCCTTTCAAAAAAAAGTATAAAAATGAAATTATGAGGTAAATCAGAAGAATAATGAATTCAATACTTTTGGGGAAGAAATTCTTGCGGGACTTTAGCGGTCAGCTTTTTTTATCCTATTTGGCGGCGGTTTTCGCCAAAAACCACCAAATTCGCATATTTAGTTCCCGCTAGAATTTCTTCCCTTGAGGTAAATATAAAATAATTTATTCCTCATTTCGTATATTCCACGTGTAAATCCACATTGCTAAGCTTTAAAATAATCAATATTACTGATTTAGGACCAATCTGATAAATTCCACACACATTTATAGATTGAAACGTGATAAAATAAAAAACGAGAAAAACTTTCACAAATGGGGGCAGTTTGTGACACAAATTTTGTATGCTTATAATTTGTTCAATCATCGGTTCCTAATATTCGAGTACGCCCTGTCGAAAAAAAGAATTTACACTAAAAAATATTTAAAAATATTTACACAGGAAATAGTTTCGTGTTTTGTTGATTTAAAATTTACAAAGGCAAAAAACTTTCCTGAAAATGGCGGGAAAACGTGAAAGTTTCTACCCTAATAGAATCTTGTGGTATAAGTTTTGGTCAGTAAGTTCTGTTTTCACCAAGAAAAATGTCAAATTTGCAACCCAGTATGTTTTACCTTTTTCGAGATATTGACATTATAAGTTGAACCAACGAGCTAGGACAATGCACATAATGTATAGAAATATAATCATGAAAAAACATCACAAATCAATATAATATGTAATATAATAGTTTATAGTTGGAACAAAAGCTAAAAATGACTTCACATCTTCCTAAACATCGTGTAAATGTAACCTGATATTCAGATGCAGTTTTTTTTCTAGGTCAGCACGCAGTGCTCTGAAGCCAACCGAAAAAAAAGAATCTGACAGTGGCGCCTCTCAACTGCGTCAGGCGACTTACACAAAATATCAAAGAAACACAGTTAACCTTGGCTGATCCTTTTTTTCGGTTGGCCTTCTGCGCACAGCGTGCCTACCTAGAAAAAACTGGATCTGATTACAGGTCATATACATAGTGTTTATGGTCAGAAAAAAATGTAATTATTCAGCTATCTTTTTATCTTTTTTATATGCATTATGTCTTAAATTTCAAATCCCAGAAGAATGGGAATATTCTTGGGAAAAGTTCAAATTTTAGCCTGGTATCTTTTCAAAATGTTTTCTTATAAATATACTGCTCAGAGGTGTACCTAGAGGGTCAGCAAACACATGTGTAGGAGAGCAAAAACACAATTTGTTGGGAAACACTCAAAGACAATTGTTTTTCACTCTCCTCCACATGTGTTGCAGTTTCTCACAGCTTCATTTTTTTAACAAAGTTGTTATTTCTTAAAAAAAAAATCCTTTATTACTAAGTATGCATTTACTCATAACGAAACAAATATAACATGTGATATGGTAATTACCTGAGTATAATCGCTCATTACGTGGTCGTTAAGAGCGAAGTGTTTGCTTAATTAGTAATATACATATGGTGAGTAATAATCACCATAGAATAACTGTTTTGTTTTTGTTTTTTCTGCACAATTATTATTGACGTAATTTCATGGAAAAACAAAA
>JAUEKX010041055.1:0-13915 GCA_031834005.1 Dendronotus venustus
ATGTAATATTTGAGACAGAGAAATTCTGTATTAGAAGACATATATATATATATATATATATATATATATATATATACCCATTTTTTGGTAACATCAAAATTTGGGTGCATTATGTTTTCACTTATCTTCAACCTCAAAGTTATTATCCTCATTAGGAAGATATATATAACACGTTCTTTTTCTAGGGATCTTTCTATATGTTCACAAAGAAAATCACATCCTCTGCTCTTTAGACTATTATTTTTGTATGCAAGGATCCCTTTAAGCTTTTATTTACTTTTATTTTAAAATTTTAATTGTTTTAGTACTTGTTAGTATTATATATATATATATATATATATATGTCATAGATATGTAGTTGTTTTCACATTTCTAGTTGTTCCAGCGGTAAAAATAACAACCGATCATCAATCAGTCAATACGATCAATCAACAATCACCTGATTTCACGTTTTTATCATCTGAATGTTAACATTGACAATCATTTAAAAAAAATCTATATTATTATGTCACTATACAGTTAAAGTGAACAAGATCAGCCAATAAAATTATTCTCAGAGCTTCCATATTGAAAAAAGATTCTTGCACTGCCTTTGTTTTCACTGCCTTAGCTTTCATGGCTTTCCCCTTATTTGATAACAATAGACAGTAAAACAAACAAGTGATTTCTACCAGTGTTATTAGTTATGTAATTAGTGGCCCTAAATATTTTAATACTGGTTAAGAATACCCAAAGGATATATTATATACATATAAAAACAAAAGACATATTAACAAGACATTTTGTTGATCGTTCTTTGAGGAATTTTATTTGAATATATATATGCATATATATATATATGATAAAATCACCACTCTCATTGGAATCGAGTTTTTGTACTCTGATATTTTCATTATTTTATGGGTTAATGGGAAAATTATTACTAATTTTCTGGATTTGGGGCTTTCCTTACCACAGGTTTTAACCTACCTAAAATGCATATATTTATACCGAACACAAACACTATATATATACATGTTTCTTAAAAAAAAAGACGTCATTTGTGAATAGATAATTTTTAGAAGGAATATATATATAACAGTTAAGATGGATAAAGCTGTTTTAGAAGAAAACCTTTTTCTATAAAAAACATATAAAAATCTATATTTTAAATAAATTCCTGTGGCATTTATCTATTTTATCTAGAGTTTTGCATTGGAAAAGTATTAACTTGCGAATTGTGCATTTTCCATTTTAGCTGAATTATTGTCATTAATTTTTTTTCTAGTAGCACAGTTAGATCTCTACTTGTTAACCATACATGTTTTTTAACTATATAAAAATGGTAATTGGCTGATTCACATTTTTTTTACATTTTATAATATTAAACAGTGTATTAATAAAATCTGATAAATAAAAGACAAACCATAATATTATTTCTACTAAATACACATATTTTCATGACTTTTAATCAATAGTACAATTTCTTCATATTATTTCTTATTAAACATGTAATTATATATAGAAAATATAACATTTTACTCACCCACCAAGTCAGTGTTTTTGGTTTTGTTTTAGTGATTTATCATATTACTGAACTATGTAATACATAGAATACTGTTTTTATTTTGAATAGGTCGTTAGAGAAACCGTAAAATATGCATACAATAGAATAATTTCTTTTATCTTATTAATATGCATACAGCATGCATCATTTTCCTGATGTGGACTGACTGATAATAACCATGTCTTTCAACAACCTTTGGATGTTATAAAATAAGTATGAATATACTAATATATTATTTTAAAGCCTGTTAATATATACAAATGGTTGTTCTATGGTTATTATATTAATGGTTATATCATAAACTCAGTCATTAGAGCACTGACTTGTAAAGAAATGGTTTTAGGTTTGATCCCAGCCTCACTCAATTTAGTGTATCAGTATATGAGTAAGAGCTTGTGGGTAATCTGCACAGTAAGTGGCTGGTAGTAGGTAGTAGCAATCAATCTCCCTTTTCTGGTGCAAACAAAAATGGGATTACATGATTGATACTAGACCTCTCTGATCCACATAATATATACTTTATTTGCTTTAATTTATAGCATATACACAGAAAAGACAATAAATTTAATTTATGCAATGGCTCCAATCTCTTTGAAAAAAGGAATCATAGATAAATTGGCATCTGAACTGGTTATTCATATACTACAGGTTGATGTAAGTTGAACAAATTTTTAACTCTTTTAAATTAATTTATATCAATTTAATAACTCGTATACACAAGTTATTTATATTTATATTTATTTTGCAATAAATAGTACTTTTTTAAAGGCTATTACTAGTTTTTTAGTCTGATATTTTATGTGATGCATTTAAGGGGAGGTAGGTTGAAGTAAAAAAGTGTCTTGGTTTTTAAATTGTAGATTTTGTTTGGTATTTTTAGAAGAAAAGTGAAAACTTCAAGATAGCCATGGATTATGTTATGTCAAATTTCAGGTAATTTATACTATAATATATATACTATATATACTACAATATATTATAATATAATATATTATATATGTAATATGAAGAATATAGCAACTGCTAGTATAGTGTTTATTCCCCAAATTTACAATTTATGGTATTTACTTCTAATTTTATTTGTTTTGATTGGCATCTAAATATCTATTGATATTTGATGTTTAATTCTTGGATTTAAAAGCTACCATTAACACACATGTGAGGATACATAACAATTTTAAATAAGTCTAGTTACAACAACAATATATAATATATACTATATATATATAATACTTTTTAACATTTAATATTCTTCTTTGATAAAAATAGTCCTCCTTTTTGTGATGCTGCTGTGTCTTTTAATTTTTTTAAACTGTTATATTGAGTTACTTATAAATACTTATTTATAATTTTTATTTAGGTTCCATAGATTCCTTGATGTTAATCCTTTGGATGTTTCAAGATCATTGTCTGGGTATATATATATATATGATTTTTTTCACTTTTAACCGGTTGCTTTTTTAATCAGTTGCTTTTTTTTTTGCAGTGTTAGGCTACACGTTTTTATTATAAGAATAAATTTTATAAGAATATCAGGCTGAAATTTGACATTTTGCTAAGAATATGGTAAGAATAATCCCACAAAATTCAAAGTTACTAATTTTTTAAGCTAAACAAAAGAAACTTTATTTTTACTACAATCAAAACTATATATATAATTATAACATAATCTAAGCACAGCAAACTATGATAATATGAAAAATATCAAACGTGCTTTCTACACCTCCGCTATTTACATTTTCTTCTCTTTCGTCAAGTTCGATGTCCTCTTTGGTAACCATTAATTTTTGAATTGTATAAATCAAGATATTATAAGAATATAAGAATACTGTAAGAATATTTGAGGCTGAAAAAGGGTGGCTGAGACCGGTCTTTTTGAATTCTTTTTCTTGACTAAAAAAAGCACACTAAACAAGTTATCAAACGTTATTTGCTATTTAAATTTCGAGATTTTGAGCCATTAATTGCGCAATCCAGTACTACAGGGTACTATATATAGTAACATGCGGATATTAGCCTATTCGTAAACTTAAACTCCTCCTGAGTTATATTTCAAGGTAGCAATGTGTCTAGCGTACATATCAAGGTGAACCAAAATGATTTACCTGTGTGGTTGAAACCTATAATGGCGATCTAGATATTATTGAGAAGAAATATTTTGTACTGTTGTTCTGATTGGGTTTCTCTCGATTTCGAAGTCGAAAAAGGTTGTATGGGTGAAACCCTTAATATAAGTGAGTGCCCCTGTGACTTCTTTTCTATCATGTGTTGACGTTGCTATTGCTTGCGGCTTAATATCCTTGGCCTTGTTATTGCTCTTTTTGTTGTTCTTTTTGTTGTTCTTGTTATTGCGATGAGGATGACAGTTCATTATTAGGACTTGGACTAATTGACTTTTCAGCTCTCTCCTTTGAAATATGGGCGAAAGCTGGTAGCATGCATATGATACTTGATATTAGAATCGCCAAATTTTTCTCAGTGACAGGCAAGAATGGTAGCTGTATTGAATCTGTTGCTATACTGAGAAAAACCTTTGTACTCATTTACAAAAAAAATCCTGCATGGTAAAACTTCAATATCAAAATAAACTACTACGATATTCTTTGCAAAAAAGCTCGCTACTTGTATATTTTTTTAACGATTTTGAGCCTTGCTTTCGTTTAAATAACAGTGTAGCCCCCCAAAACAATTTTGCTTCCTACGGCACTGATATGTGTAAACATTAAAAATATTATCATTTGTCGGTTCAGTGATTTAAAAATCAATTATTTAAAACGGATTATTGCAGAACACCCTATTTCATTGACACAATCGGAACATGTCCGATGATGTATGACGCAGGGCTATACTAAGAAGTACTTTCCGTGCGTTGTGTCTCTAGTTCATTTTTAATCAAGTCATACAGATGTCTTGTTATGTAAGAAATACTGTTTATGTGATTTCTATCTTTTACCGAATGAATGGACTCTTTTACAGGAACATTATGTATGATTTAGCATGATAAACACTTATCATAATTATGATGTTAGAAGTAATATTTATAAAATACTTCTTTTTCGTTTCGTTAGATTATGTTCTAAATTTTGTGTTAATTCAATGGATAAAAAAGCTGATTATCTGGAGAGGAAAGTTGAAGAATTCAAGAATTTGCCATTACTTGAAACAAATGAGGAAGAAAAAGATGTTCAGGTATTAGCATTAATGACTTTATTAATGATTATTGTATTAAAGCAATATTTTTTAAAACAATCGTCTAAAAGAAGACATACACATTGACATCAAAGTAATCTGAATAGACCAGCCGAGTGGCTATGCAAATATAATTTAATAATAGTATACCTATTGTTGTTTATTTACTTGCTTTCAAAACTATGCTACGACCATATTTTGAATCTATGTAAACAAAAGTATTTCTAAATATAGTTAATATTAGTTTGTTTATATTCGTTCAAAATTTGCACAACCAAGTCTTTGAATATGAGATACGAAAACAGCAGAAAAATGGGCAAAATATTGCTCAATTTATGATTTACTCAAAAGTATCGGGTAATCTAAGTATTCTACTCCTAGTTAAGCACCCTAAATGTTTAGCTTTTTCTTACTATATATTTTGATCATTGTTGTAGCAATCTTTCAAACCAAAACCCAACTTTAAAACCAAAAAATTATGAAAAAGTTTTAGTGTAAAGCAAAAAAACAGCAAAAAAAAAATTATTATAAGCAACGGCATATTATATATATTTATATTTATTTCTTAATATTTATTTCTTTTAACGATCAAATTAAATCAATTTGAAAATTTTTTACAATGGTCATTTACGAAACGTTCACAAAAAATCGGGCCATTTGCCAAAGTTAAATCTTATTAATTTAAGTTTTTCGAATTTCCAAAGTTCTTCTGGTATTTTACTCTACTTTTTATAGTGAACACTCTTTACGACTGGATCTCCATTTATTTAGATACATTTAGTGATGTATACATATTTATTTAGATACATTTAGTGATGTATACATATTTATTAATTATTTTAGACTGATGCTCATTATGCTTTGTTATCATTTTTAATGAAGCTTTCAAACAATCCATTGAACAGTGACTTTACTCCAAATACTGGAGAATTACCTGAGCCAGGTTGGTCGTTTTCTTAAGTATAATCACATTTTATTTGTAACTGTATTTTTTCAAGATGGGTTAACAAGGTACTTCGGACTTAATATGATCAAATCGAAACACCAGTATTAATATTATATATCTGTTTTTGAGCTCCACATAGAAAAAAAATCAACTTTTTAAATGACTCGATTTTGTTCTAAAATTTAAAAATAATTCTGAAAATCGAATTTATTTATTCTTTATTTCATAAAGAGCGAAAGTATAAGTAAGAAAGTCGAAAAGTATTTGTTATATTTAATCGGTACTGTGTAATAACATATCGTATAGTACTATCATGCCTTTAAAATATCAACTATTATCCACTTAGAAAATCTACTTAGATGCAAAAACTTGCCTCGATTAACAATGTTTAATGCTGTAATTTCTGCCGATAGAAAACTGTGCAGACGAGAAAACCTTTCCAAAATCTCTTTGATCTGGGTTTCTATTATCTGTCTATATATGATGTCTTTTTTTATTCTACCGGGAATTTAGTGTGTACACTAAAGACTAAACCCAATATAAGGTGTATGTTAGGGTGGCTATCGTACTCAAATTGCTTCTTATTATTTTATTGATCACCCATAGAAAACATGTCTGTTCAAGCATGGAAATATAAGTGTAAATATCATTACGTAATAACGTAACTATTCTTTTGTTGTTTCACTGTTTTCACAAGTACATTCTATCAAAATCTACAAATTGAACAAAAAATAAACACAGTATTTATTAGATGCAATTGCTAATCAGTTAAAGTGAACTTGAAAATCTTGTTATATGATGTAGAGATTAAACGGAGTTAGGCATGCATGAAATAAAAGGGTATTAAATTGCTCATACTGAATGTTTCTAATTTTATTGCCATATATACATGCTTTTTCGTTTTATTAAATTTTTTGCCAAATTTGGATTTTGGGTTGTGACTTGCTAGATAAAGTTATCAAAGCCTTTGTTTTGAAGTTTAAATTTTGAGTTAGGCCATAATTCCCTTTAGCCCTTTAAGTGCCATTGTCCGCTATACGTGACATCTGAGATCAATAATACCGTGTCTGCTTCCGGGAGCCGTAACCTTTGACTACTTCAAAATAAAGGTCGATGATTGAGACCCATATGAAAGGGAATTAAATTTCCTGTCAAGGGGTAGCAAATACGTTCAGCTTTGACAAACACAGCGACTTTTAGTGCAATTTGAAAATGGAACTTACTGCTCAATTTTCCATCTCAAAATGGTCATTTTCCCAAAAAGGGCTGGCACTTAAAGGGTTAACAAAGTTTTTGTTTTGATTTCTCTGAAATAAAAGTAAGCTCAGGTCTTGTTTCAAAATACATATTCGCGGTATGCGACTAATTAAAATCAGTATGTCTACTGCCTGATAATGCCATTTACAAATATAAAACCCACATCTAGCTTAAAATATATCTGCGTAATTAACCGAGTTTTAACCAATCACAACGTCATTTTTTGTGATATTCAAATTCCAAAAACCCAAGAAAGAGGTTGATATACATGGTATTAGATTAAAAGAATAATTAATAGTTAGTTAAAATAAAATTCTACAAGAGCGCCTGTTCTACTTCTGTTAACAAAAGGAGACATGGAAAATACTCTTATTAAAAATATATTAAAAATATTAAAAATATATTAAATATTAAAAAATACAGACGACTTTTTCCGTTTCTTAACAAAAAAATGTAAAAACTACAAATAACAATACAAAAGTAATAAAAATGATGAAAGAATGTAATGTTGGAATGCGAATTATATTCAGAATAATAGAACAATAAAAAAGGTTAAAGTTGATAAAAATTAGCTAAAAAAAATGGCAAAGTTATTATTTTTGCAATAAAAAGCAAAATTCAGAAAACATTAAATAAAAAAAACAAAAAAAAACTATAAAAGGCAATAAAAGACGCAATAGCCTCTATTTTATTGTAGATTTTATTGTATTTAATTGTTTTATTATACCTTTTATTGTAAATAATCTAGTTTTTATAAATTCTTTATTGGTTTTATTGTTAATAGGGATATTAGTTTAATTACAAAGGACAGCTTTTTGAAAATAAGATTTCTATATATATATTGAGTAATATTAATTTATATTGTATGATTTATATAATTATTCTAATTATATTCTTATTTTTTAGAAGAGGAAGCATTTGATTGGCCAAAGTATTTACTGAGTGGTGAAGAACCATTAACTCTAGGTGTTGAAGTAGATTCAGATGTTGAAGATGTAGGTAAAGGTTTTGTGTAGCAATTACATTATATTTCTCTATGAAATATATTTTCAGCCAAAAGGTTTTATTGTTGATTTTACTGTAGTAGCAAAGCTGATAATATTACCTGGGATACTTTAATAGCTATAACCTTTTATTACAATAATTTACATTAACATTTTGTGTAAACCTTATACGACATAATATGTTCAGAGGGTCTAAAGGCTTGTCATATAAAGAGCAGAAATATAAGAAACTCGGAAAGTATACCATATTGCATGAGGCTAATGCTGCGATAACTGATTTGTCATTAACGCTGTTATGGATATGGATGAATATGGATATTATAGGTGTTTGCTTTACATTCTGTAACTATTTTTCTTTTTAGAATCTTTACGACAGCGATAATGAAGTATGGGTACGACAAAAAATTATTTTCAAAATTACCTCTCCCATCATTCGTTTTATTTAATTCAAAATTAATTCGAAATTAATTAAAGTTATTTTCTTCATGTTGCCGTGGTCAAAACTGGAAATTAAATCTGGTTATAATTGTGTTTAATATCGACCCATAATCAGGAAAGCAAAAATTTAAAATGATAATATTTAGCTTCAACTGAAATTTAAACGTGGAGATGATCGTGTGTTCAAACTATACGTGTTTCTATTCTAAATTGTCTAGCAACTGTCTGAAGATGAAGAAGTTGATAATGAAGTAGATGAAGAACATTTGTCTGCTGATATTGCTGAAATGCAAAAACTACTACAAGAGAATAATTCTTTAAATGATTATCACGAGGTAATAGAGCGTTATTTGTTAATCTAATTCACATATGTTCCTCTTTAAATATGGAGCTGAAAAATATACACCGTATTACCTCAATGGATCACCCCAAACGTTTATTAGGAAAGTTGTTGATTGGTTGTTTATCGAAAGGGAAGTAAGAGAAGTTTTTCAAATGTAATACCATATTCATATTTATCTGATTAATATTATTAACTCGTCAGTCAGCTCAACTTTAAACGGTGATAAAATGTAATAGTTTGATCCGTTTGACATATTTTTACTCTGTTGCTGTCAAGTAAATCAAATAAATTTGTCTTTGCACGATTTGGCTGTTACATAAACTGTTAGGAAGTTATGAATCTTAATAATCTTCTCATGTAATCGACATCATCGTAAAATGATCTAAAACATAAATTATTATGAATTAATTATATTTAATTTTCATTATTCCTAGGAGTATACTTGGATTAAAGTGAATAGTGTTACACCATATTGGATATCAGACGAGAAAACAAATACATCTTTCAAAATTGAAAGTGTTGAATTTCTTAATGAAAACCATTCTATGTGTAGCAATTGGTAGGAGTTTAGTTACATACATATATACATATTAAATCGATTATTAATTAACCATATTCTTTGATATGTGCATTACACTTCGTTTGCTTTCTTTTTTTAAAGGGAAATATACAGAAAAGAATATGAAAATCAAGGCAGCCAAAGTCAACTACTTTCTGAAAGAAATTTAGTTAGAGAAACGTTGTGGTAAAGTAATATTCACGCGATAAAGTTTTAAGTTCAGCTTTCGAAAAGGATAGGAATATTCAATTAATGTTCAACGTAATACTTTCAGGATGTTGTTGGGATTAGAAAACCTGCACGTGTACAAATTCACTAATGGAAAATATGAAGTTAATAATGAAATCGTTGTTACACATCTCACCAAGGTAATCAGCTATGTTATATTACTTCAAGCGATGCCATATTGAATTAATTTCTCTTTTAAAAGCAATGGACAAAAAAGAAAATAATACCCAATAGCATATCCAGTAAAAACTATTGAGTGTTCTCTAATGTAATTTAAAAAATTTATTTTAAGGAAACGTTGATTAAATTTTTGAACAGTTTTACGGAAGTTGGCACAAGGGTCGCGTTACTGAAGCGCTTTGCTGAAGTATGCGCATTGAAGTACTCCGATATACCTAAAACAATACAAGCATTTGGTTATGCAGTTTCAAGATATCTTTCAGTAGGTGTTTGTTTATTTTTGTTTTTCTTACAGTATGCATATCCATTCATTCAGCCATTAATTCAGTCCTAAAAATCGTATCCAATCGTGAAAGTTAACCGTGCTCAGTCTTAGGGGATAATAAATAAACGAAATAACATATAATAGTACAGCTGAACTTGCAGTGGTACCCAGTGATATCCCTCAATGGAGTTTGTTAGGTCCTATTTTATTTGTTTGTTATTTATATCAATGATTTACCAGAAGTCACTAATTCAACGATGTTTGGATTAGTTAATTGCCTGATGATACAAAGATAACTTATGAAATTAGAAGTGTATGAGATGTACTTCACCTAATAGACGATATCAAAAGACGAAATTTAATTATTAAACAACATAAGCATTATAACATCTCCCACATCTACAACTATCTATCTAAACAACCAAAAACTAGAACACGTTTTTGACGAAAAAGACCTTAGGGTTTTTATTCATTCATATTACTACTCAAACCAGTAGGAGACACATTTATCAACTTATTCCACGAATCCAGAAAGAAGGTGTCCAAATAAACTCGTTCTATTTTAGGACAACAAACCATGGAACGAATTGCCAGCGAAATTTTGTCAATTCCTCAAACCTATTTCTGTTCAAGAAGCCTGAACAGATCATCCGTTATGATGATCTGTTCAGGCTTCTTGATGTTTCATTTTTGTGTGCTAACTCAAGTATAGAGTATTACAGTATTGATTTGTTATTATTTGTTATATCTTTTCATTTTTAAAGAAACGAAAAGAGAAGCTGACAAAGTTGGAAAAGAAAATTATAACAAAAGGTTTGACAGTACTTTGAAGTAAAGCTAATACGATCGTTATTTTTATTCGTAAAAGCCAAATTTATTTATACATATATTATATTTTGTACACTTAAATATTTTTGATAGCTTGCGACGAATGATAATATGTTTCTTATTATCTCACTGCTATATTAACATAACGTTATATCAACGGGATGTGTTCTATTTAGAAAATTCGATGACATTATTGATGTTGAAAGAATATCTGGCTGATGATTTGGCAAAGGTAGCAAAAATTTCAATAATTTTACATTCATAATAATTACACTTCCAAACTTAAGACTTTAGATATAAATTAATCAAAAACCTATAAATAAAACAACTTGCAACAAAATTATGTTACAAATCTTTTTGTGTTGTCCTATTTTCCAGATGAATTTTTTATACAAAGTGTACAGTCATGCAGTGGTAGAAGGACATGAACAATACTTTACTGTTACTGAGGTTGGTATAGCATCTGTTGATATCTCAAAATAAATCTTAAAATTATAATTCCGTCTACATTTCATATTCATACTTTTAACGTTTAAAGATAAAGTTGTTTTCTGTAAAAACTCTTTTAATTGATCATTCCCCTTTTCTTTGCACTCCTATTTTTAACTGCTAGCGTCCCTTCAACAGCCAGTTTCAAGACTGAAAATGGGAATTAAGAGCTTGTCTGCTTTATGCCATAACGTATGCCTAGAGAATTAAATTTACTTCTGAAGTTTAATGGATGGATTTTTACAAATGAAACGATAATTAATATTTGTTTTTGTAGCGTGTTGTTCATTTTCTGGATGTCTTCTACGATTTCGTTTGCACTTTGGATAGTATGGGAGATGCTGGTACAGAAAAGGTATTTTGAATGTTTGATGTTTTCTATAAGATCTCATCGTTTATTATCGATTTTAAGATTAGTAAAACAAAATTTCGAACTATTTATATTTCAAAGCCGTATAGAGAGTCTCTTGCGATTAAAATCTAGAAGGCGGATTTTGAATATGATCCGATCCAGTTCCATTCATGATTGACCTTAGGAGTCAAGCTCAAACAAGTAGAATTTTAGCAATTGTATTGGGGCTTTCTAGCTTTTTATATCATTAGGATTTTTTGGCGGTCACGTTTGGGCACACAAACAGGTTCACTTGTATAGAACTTTCTTTTCTTTTATTTTGAAGATGGTTTCGGTATTGCCAATGTTTTTGGATGTATGTCGACCATATTTGGAAGATGTTGGTTGCTGGATGACAACTGGCCAACTTCCTCGAGATGAAGAATTTATGATATACAGGTATAATTTATATTTAAATTTTACTATCTAATTAATTATTACTGTTGTCTTATCACAATATGCTGTTGAGTAGCAAAACTTTACCATGGTTAGATATTTGATCATGTATTTTATTTTCAATTGTTTTTATGCTTTGGAATATCTTGTTTTCAATAGCTCCAAGTTTGTTTCTTAGTCATTCTATATTGTTTCTTGTCTAATTGGAAATGTATTTTAATAAAATCCTATGATAATAACAACCTCTTTAGAAGTCTCTTTTCTGCTTTGTCTAATTTAATTATTTTTTTTCAAAAGAATCATTATGCAGAAAGCAGGTGTTCTAAGGTTACTCCAAGCTATAATTTTATTAAACGTAAAAGAAGCTTTCATTTTTTTTACGGAAACGTGTAGACTGAATGTTACTCCACAAACCTTTTATGACATCAATAATCTAAAAAATTGCGAATTGTAAAATTACTAACTGGGAGGCCCGGTTAGCGTGGACGGCTTTAAGCCCGACCCATGTGATAATGATCATGTACACTCACTTCCTGTGTTTCTTATTTTGCATTAATGTTTAATGCGTTTCCGATTTTGACAACGTCATTTCACATTGCCCATTCTCATAGCACTTCCCGTTCAAAAGAAATTACAATTTAAAGTTTTGATAACCTCTTAACCGAAACTAAAATCTCTGAGGGTCCAAGATTTTTATTTAGTTTGGTATTTAGTGAGCTTTGATCCCTGATCCTAAAAGATGTCCAAAACGTCAAATATATTATGCCTCAATAAATCAATCAATAAATAATATACTGCAATGGCTTCATTTTTGTTGTTATATTTTTCTGGCGTCTTTTCTACGTTCTCAACTTTTGGACGTTTTTTTATCGCTTCATTTGATGTTATGGTACACACACACACACACACACACACACACCCACCAACACACACACGGAATTAGCGTAATACATAATAGATTTTTAATGCTGAAGATACGCTGAGCTTTCTTAAAAAATACATTAATCCAAATTTTAAGAACAATCAATCAAAAAACGAGCTAGAAGTTCTTAAAAGGTTTTACCAAATTAGTCGGGTATGTTTTAAAACTTTTAAAACTATGTAAACTTGTGTTCTAATAAAAAATAATGTAAAAAAAACAATTTTATCGAGGAAAGAAATTTCCCTGTAGTTAGCAGGACTTAATATGAATCAGACAAACATTTTGACCAGTCTTTTACTTTTTTCATCCAGATTTTTCTTGATATCTTTTTTGACGTTTTGACCATCGGTTCACATCCATACCAATTAATAACTATTTTTCTGATCAAACAAGTAATTTCAATTTTATTCTTTTTATAATTTAAATTCCCGACCAAACCTCTTCCCTTAATATCACTGTTGAATAATTCCATCACTTTACCAAGAGCTTTGTACATTTTTTTCAATTAAAGTTGTCGAATGATTTGTTATTTCAATTTTGTTATTTCAGGACACAGAGAGAAGTTTCTAGAGAAACTGATTACTGGCATCAAGTTTTTTCTATCAGAGGTTAGTTATTTTCTTTCTCTCAACGACATAAACAATATATATATATGATATACCTTAAGGAAAGAAATTTTGGCGAGAAGAAATTTTAGCGAGAAGAAATTTTAGCGAGAAGAAATTTTAGCGAGAAGAAAATTTGGCGAATTTGGCGAATTTTAATTTGGCGAATGATAAAAAACTGACAATTTTTTTTAAACGGGGAAGATCTTGATTTATTTTACAAAATATGAACGTAAGATGTATTAAAATGATAATCATACTATTATGCTTTAAATATTGTGCTAACTATAGATTTAAAAAAAGGGAAAATATCTTGTAATTAAAAAATG
>JAUEKX010041277.1:0-13912 GCA_031834005.1 Dendronotus venustus
ATAATTAAAGCTTCAAGATTTTTCCTTTCCCTATTGTTTGTGGGAGCATCAAAAATTACTTTCCATGTGAATTCATGTACATACTTTTATACTATGTAGAATTTTTATTACACGTTGGAAATTCTCAGAATATATACCTTTGTTATAATTGTGATGATCATTTACCCCATACAACAACTTTTTCTGTGGTCAGTGTCGTATGTCAGTTATTAGTATATACTATTATGTAATGAGAACATATTGTTGACATAACTACATGGGTGTTTTTTTCTCATCTATACCACATACCAATACCACATTAATAATAACAATACACTACTTTACGGTTCTTCGATTGCTCATGCGCACAGGAAAATAACATTACGTAACTTATACGCGCGCGCAGAAATGGAAGTAAAAATATTCCCTCCATTGTTATACTGAAATGGTATGAGAACTTTTTTTTAGTTTACCAACTTAAATTCTTTTCCATATTTTTGGTTTCAAAGGGATCGATTTGCAACAACTGGAGAATCAAGCTAAAGATTTGAGCAAGAACATGGCAATGAATTCGTATTGTTTGTGTTTTCAGGCCTTTCTCAAAGACCACGATGACAAATACACGCAGGTGCTAGACCAAGTCATATCAAATGTCATTATTGATGGCAGAATATATTTAGTAATTATTTTCACTAGATGAGAGACCTGACGTCGCTCGTCAGGCTCAAAGCACACCTGCTTTCCATTTTAGTCCGTATACTTTGCCGTGCGAGTATAGCCTCTTTCTTTCGCTACCATACATACCATTTGAAAATACGCACATACTCGACAGAACAACCTACCTATTATTGAATAAGATGTGCGCAGGGTTTTCGTAATGAAATTGTTCGTGAAACAATCCATTGTGATCACTGTGGATGTTCGATAAAGAAAGAAAAGAGAGAATTATATCGTTGGAAATTCTCAGTTTTTTTTAATTTCAAGATTAGAATATATACCTTTACCAGAGTAAACAATATCTGACATAATTTTCACCTTTAAGAATACGTATAGCAGATAACTTTGTTGAACGCTTAAATATTTTAGAATCTTGTTCTAAGAACTTTATTTTTTTTGTTTCGGCATAATTTTCATTTGGAAAAATTTTCATCCGACATTTTGTCCGACTTTATTTTGTATGATAAATTAGTTACATCTTAGGGTGGTTTTAAGTTTTGCGAAAATTTCAAAAAAACTTTTATGAAATGCAAAGATTTCTTGTCTTAAGAATTCATTGAAATATGTTTTTTAATAAGATTCTTATTACTTCTGAAATATTTTAGAAACAAAAGAAGGGGCGATACTAAAGATCATCCGTTTAAGCACTGTTGCTTCATCAGTGAATGGCGGTGAAGAGGTCTGGTTGTTAGCCGATAAACGTAATGGTTTGTGTGTTTATTATATTTTTACTGGTATTTATTTTTGTGGATATTTCTTTTGCGTGTAATCTCCGTTTAATTATTTGTTCCTTATTCGTATTATTTCTTACCCGTATTTATGTCCCCGCAAATACGATTATTATATTTACGATATTATAAATACGAATTTATAGTATACTCAAATGAGGTATGTTCACCTTTAGGAAGTTCAAGTGTTTTGATTTCCTTTTTCGTATTTTGTTTCAGCTGAGGATGTTGAAGGCAGGTTCTACAAGGAAGATAAAGATACAGGTTCGTTTTTAATCCTGGTTTCTGTCTGTTAAATTATTAGGAGAAGATAAGGGAAAATTTGGGAATGAAATCTAAACTCTTTATTGGTGGAAAAAATTCTCTTTTTTTTAATTTTGCCACTTTTCCAAAGTAAACCATAATTGTATTTTGACTCGTTTTCCCCCTGATTAACCTTTCAATCGCAAAGATTTGTTCCGCAAAATACAACATTTTAGAGATCATAAATCTTAGACATTTATTCTTTCTTAAAGGAAAATCTCTACTAGCTGGATAATATCGTCACGGATGATATTTACACAATAGAAACAATAGAACGGGAGATCTCATATTCTATTGTTCTCATTGTCTAAACATCACCTGCCAAAGCATTTTCTGTTTAGTAGAGATTAGTCATTAAGGTACGATATTGAGGGATTACAAACACATTAACTTTAAAGAAGTAAACCGCTTAATGTAATTTTGAGTAACATTCCCTAATTGTGGTACATTGAAACAGGCGTTATGCTAATGTAATTCTAATGTCCTGCTAATATTTCGATATAAGTTATTTTGTTGTTTTTTCTTTTCTTAATTGGACAGGACAAGTGGAATAGGAAAGTTTTGGCGAATTCTCCAAAGCTGATGTCTACAAACAGGTACATGACATTGCATACAGCGTGGATACAGAATGTAAAGAATACTTTGTCATAACTAAAACCAACTAAAAGTTTATTACCAATTTTGTCTAATTCTATTGGCACAGGACGTCAACACAGCGTTTTAACGGCATCTTTTTAACGTCCATACAACGTTATACTAACGTCCTGTGCCAGCTCTCAATTTGGATTGAGCCAGGCAACAGGTACCACGTTGCACAGACGATTACGATGTTAGAGCTTTCCTTGAACTCAGAAGGTTGTGGTGTAGAAAGTGCTATCAGAATCAGAATGCGTTTACCGTTCTACTTAGCATAAGAATCTATTAGCAATTATTCACTGCCAAAAATAATTTCCAAGAAATTGATGTTTGGACGACTTGTTCGTGACTTACATAGTTTTCATACTTTTTGAAAAGTTAAATTAAATGGGTTTTGTTAGTTAGTTAAATTCATACAGTTAATTTATTCTAATATCTTATTCATTTTTCTTTTCGTGGCAGTGCTAATAGTCTAGGCAACAAAATACAAGGATTTGGCTATCGAACAACCAGTGAAAGTCTATGTATGGTATGTTTACCTTTAGGAAGTGAACAGAATGGCCTGCCACCTACTCAGCCACCTGACGCTGACGGTAGCCTGAATCTACCACAGGGAATACTAACTGAAAGCTTCTTGGACCAGAATATTAATGATAGTCTAACAGATTCCTTCTTTAATATGTTTTCCAACGAGATCAAAGATGAGCCGTTCGATTATAACGAGGTAGGAAGTTTAAACGAGGGTAACAACGCCCAAATGAACCAACAGCCGCTCAACGAAGGAGGAGAGGAACAGCAGCACGAACAGTCGGTGGACTCTTTTCTGTGGGATTTTGCCCCAGACTCAAATACCTGGGATGAATCTTCGAATTCAATGCAGTCATGATTTCATGTTTGATTTCATTGTGATAGAGTTATGTTAAGAAATTGGTGTTTCGTGACGGATGGACAATCGATATTTTCGGTCGCTGTAAAAAAAGGAGTATATCGTTTCAGGCCGTACTTTTTTCCAATTCCGTTTAGGGTTGATTGCCAAATTTTTTTTCGTTCAATTCGGCACAAAATCATTTTGTATGCCAAACATTCACCCTACAAAACTGAAAACTGCCATTAACAATTTTGATCAAAACACCAGCAGCGACTGTGTACAATACATTTTTTAGTTTGTTCCATTTTTTCTTGTAATAATTTTATAGAGATATCCACAATCAATGGTTTTTTATATGCAACTTTATTATGCACATATATTAAAATATAGCAGGACTCTTGCAAGCAATTTCATTAGAAGACAATGCAGCAACCATAAAGGCCTTTACAGGAAATAAAATTACAGCTTGCGGCTGGTGTAAACAGTATGTCATGTACGCTAAGGGACTTATTTTTTGAAAAATCAGACTATAATTTGAAAGTGTTATTCTTTTATATACTATATATGTTAAGTGTATTAAATGCCTCTCTTGTCCCTGGTTGCTACGGGCCTGCATTGTCAACAAGCTAGTTAGCCTTTTAGTCTTTTTACTCTGTTAGTCCTATGTCTTTTTATGTATAAAGACTGGTCGAAGTGATGGTTAGAGTTTCAAGGAAAACTTTCCATCAGTATAACAAAAATAAACGCTCAACGCTTTGTTTTAGCACTTTGCAGAAGTAACTCTGACGTAAGATATCACGCTAACGTAATACTAGCTGTATGATGCAAAACAAAAAAAATAGATAGAGATGTGATCATTATATCGTGACCATCTTATCACCTTCGTCGCTGATTAAGCAATTATTTTCACCGGAATTTTTTTGTACAATTCTAGAAAGGAAAAAAACCATAATGATAGATCTGTCGTCAAGGTTACTTAGACTGGTGTTGCTGCTTCTATGGTTATCTTGCATTTCTCTTGGCAAGCCAGTAGTTAGCGATGAAGTAAGCAATAATGGAACACTAAAGACATCCACAAGGCCACCAAGTAAGCAATTAAAGAAGAACCTACAAAGACACACCAGTCAAAAACTGAACTTCAGTTTTGGGGTAGATTCAAGCTTGAATCTGGTCGGGCTTAGATAGATCTGAAATCTCTCTTAATTCTCTTTCTAATAAATTTAACTACTATAACTGAAACTGAACTGTTTCTGAAAAAGAAAATCTTTAGGAGCATTAACCTTTTTAGGTATTTTTGTTGTTGTTGTTTTTTAGTAATGAACAAAGCAAAAGATATCTTAACATACATTAACATTCCTATAGCGGTGGTTTCCATACTTGGCGTTTTGTTCGGGCTACTCACTTGGTGTGTGTACAAAAAAAACCTTCGTATTTATAAATGGCTCACAAAGTCGGGCAAAGACAATTATAACATCAGCCGTGCTTCGTGCAAATATGGTCTGTGCTTTTCTTGCAACATTTTTTGTTCCAGTTTAACGTGCTGTTGTCACAAATGCTGTTCCTCAAAAACGAAGGACCATGTTTGCGATAGTTGCAGCCTCTCTGTTGGGACCGAGGATAATAGCTCCACCGCCGGTCAAAAGTGGAGTGGTAGCATTCGTTACACGGCTGTTTCTACTTCAAATAGTAATGATGAAGACCCAAATTCAGCTGGTGAAAGTGCAGAAGAGAAGGTTTTACTTCAGAACACTGACCGAGAACAAAAACCAGCTGATTCTACTGGGAACCCGCGCTCTTCAAGTTCTAATGCAGAAGAAAACCCAAATTCAAATGTCGAAAGTAAAGTAAAGCAACCACTAAAACGAGATTTCGAGAGGTTTGTACCGGGCACCGCCTGTCCAAATTCAGATAGATTGTTTATGGAAACGTACGAGAGAATCGTAAACATGAAGGCCTCTAAGATTACGTTCCGGAAATTTCTATCGCACCACAGGCGGTATTCGCAATTCTTCGGTCTAATGTCTCACACAAAATATTGTAAGAATCTGGTATGCCGTGCTGTGAACCATAAAGAATTCGAAAAAAGGAAAGGGCTTCAGTTAGCACCTGTCATCTATTTCCTAGTCCTCAATTGGGTGGAACTGCTGTACTTGTTTAAGAAGAGAAACGAAAAAAGAAGAGAGGGTGGGGAGTCCGTGGCCGAGAGCACAGACTCTTTACTACAGGAGCTTTTCAAGTTCATGTTACCTGCCGGCAACCGCGACAACTCCATTGTGAAGACCGAGTGGGAGAATATCAAGTCGGACAACGCTAAAGACAACGTGTGGTTGACCATGCTGAATTTCCCGGAGCCGTCCGAAATTCGGACGTCTGATGAGAAAAAGTTGCGCAACCTTTTGGTAGAGTTCATGTTCAAGCTGCAAGTTTGGAATGCAAATCTGGTAGTACGTGGTAGCGGATATTGTGTGAGGAAGAGAAAAGAAATAGCAGAACGTCAAAATGTCTATAAAAGGTATATCTTCGCTGTTGAACAGGTATGAAGAAGTGAGAGGAATAGATTAAAAAAATTGAGGCCAGCTTTTCTCGATTAGGGTTACCCATAAGCTTATGCCTATTTTTGCGCTTAAAAAGGTTCAAGAGGTTCAATTTTTGACTACGTTTTCATACCATGAGAGAGTTATCAACGTTTCTTGAGGTGTCATTTGCTTTGAACATGGTTCTAAAAAAAGTTTCTATAAAGTTTTGGCGTATAAGAGCCTGATGTTATTTAGGTAAAAATGAAATAGCAAATAAAAAACATTTTGAAAAGTGAACAGCAAGTCTATTTTAATGTTTATAAATGCTACTAGAGTTCTGAACTAAAACTGAACTTTTATTGGATAAGAATTAGCAATTTATGGTTAAATATAGATTTCCTATACCCTGCCAAATTACTCCGAACTTGTCCCCTGATCTGATAATCAGTATTAAACTCTTACGTTTACAGCATGTGGCAAGCTAAACGTACCCCCAACACGACGGATGACTCGTGTCATAAAATGGAATTTACATTCACCCTTTGCAAGAATGATTTAAAAATGTATCCAAGTAAGAAACACATACCGCTTGAATTTGATAAGGATATAAGCGAGTTTAAAAAAGACCGTCTGGTTTGTTATGACGTAACAGAATTCGACAAGATCAAGGTTGAGGTTGAGTTTGACGTAACAGCTTCTGACGATCGGATTGTGTCGATTGTCGTGAAGGACTTAAATGTTACGAAAACATATCTTTGCGAAATCTTTCTCGATGATCAAGTTGTAGGTAAAGAAGGACTAAAGTTGCAAAGTCCTTATTTACTTTCCAGTAAGTTAATGAAAAGTTTTTTTTATCTCTTTACTTTGTTTGCTGGCTCGTTATGTAAACGGTGAAAATGTTGCAAAGCTCTTACTGTAGTTCCTTGGTTTAGTTCCAATAGCACTGATTTAAAATTTTGGCTGGCAATTTTCAAAGACAAAAGAGTACATAATATATCACCAAATTTGTAGCTAGTAAATAATTGTCAACAAACTCGTTACCGCCCTTTTGCTAAAGTATATTTCTTTTTTCTTTTTATTTGTTTTCATCTTTGAATTGTGCTTATTAAAAGTAATATGATCAGGTTGCTAAATCAATAATTTTCAATATAAAGCAAAAATATATTTCGAACATTAAGAGGTTAAAAGTCAAAAACCACGGCGATTTACTTGATTTTCTTTACAATTGTTTGTTTTGTTAACATAGATGAGACACCAATAAATGCAATAACGACGACAGCTGCAACATCTGCAACAGAACCAACACAACGTAAGTTAACTTTTGTAAATAAATAACGATAGCTTCTGTCTTAAATAGTACCTCTTTTTTTAACACGTTTTGAACAAGGAACGCCATAGCAAGACATGCGAGCATGTCTAGCGGATTGTTATGCTATGAAATAAACAATATAACAATTTTGCATTTTGCACTACTGACAATTGATGATTCACCATAATTTGAACAGAGCAATCTTAGAAAAAGTAAAAAAACATTTATTTTCGACTCTAGCCGGAAGATCCGGCATCGCTCGCCGGACTAAAGCCCAGACCCATGTAATAATAGGCATGCACACTCACTTTATTAATATGTTTATCAATATTGTTGACGTAAGTGAGCACAGTTTACTAAAAATTGATACCACTTCTAAAAAAATTCCCGTGATGTAACATTATTATTTCGCGCGCTACCTTATCTACCATTTTGAAAGTAACACACACACACGCACCATACTATGTAAGGATTACAAATCAACCATTTAGATTTGAACCAAAGATTTGGTGTATAGTTCTGTTTTGCCTTTGCCATAACATTTTTAAGTTATAAATAGTTTCATTTTCTTACTAACCAAATTATCAATTTATTGCAATACGTAAAGTGGGTAAATATTATCGCCAACTCTAAGTCACCTATACATGCCCAATATCTTGGTAGATCATAAGTGACTGGCATTTAAAAACACAAATTGTAAGTGGAGATAAAGGAGAAGGCATTACGCTTTAGTTGTAGCTAATAGAGATAATTGCAAAACAAGACTAGATCTTTAAAGGCGAACTGAGGTCAAAAGTTTGCTATTGATTTTTTATATAATAATAACATAAATGAACTTGAGCTCTTTCTAACATTAAGCTTCGTTTACGAGAAGATTTGGTCATCGTTTTACCATCAATATTAATTTAATCATATGCTTTATTAATAAAAACTGTTGAAATAGCACCTACCTTCAGGTTCATTTTTCTATTTCCTGAAAGTAATTCCAACCTCAAGTTTAGTTTAATACACTCTGGATGGAAATGATTACTGCAAACTAGACGATTGTTGGAAGCTATTAAGTTTTTGACATTCCATTTGGAGTTTCCAAATTTTTTGGATCAGGAATCTTGAAAAAAGTCAAGAAGGCATGATTTCTTCAGTTATACTTTTTTCACAAAACCTTCTTGCAATAACATAGCATATTATGCTACAAATTTGTGTTTCGCTAATATGACTTCAAAAAACACTCCTTTCTCCACCGTAGAGGTAAAAAAAAGCAAATATTCAAATGCTTATATCTCAAGAAATATTAAAAACCTTTTTCAAAATTCCTTTTTATGTGATGAATGTTTCAGGTATCTCTGACAAAAATATTGAAAACACTTTTTTCCAAACCTCAGTTCACCTTTAACATTATCTTATCTGAAAATAATATTACTATGATTTGTGCGTACATAAAAGCAAGTCACCCAATTATTCCAAGTAGACATTCGGATCGACAAGTAAGGCCTATATCAAAAATCTTGAGATTCGCCAGGAGCACCATTTAAAATTTTAGTCTTTATACCAAAAAATAAAGAGAATTTATAATGGACTGTAAGTTCTATGATCTTCAAAACATAAACGCTATGGATTTATCATTTAGCTCTTTCCAAAATGTAAGGTGAGCAATAATAAAAATTAATTCGTAAAGTGAATATATATTCTCGTCACCGCTGCCATCGAAAATTAGAAAACTTTATAAACAAATTTTACCAAAAAGTTAAAGGGGATTTATAGAGAAACATTAAGTTCTTTGTTATTTGTGGTTATTTAGTTTACTTTAAAGATTCTCGTAAAGTAAAACTAGACAACTACCATGGCCAGTTGTTTTTGAGAAAAGTGAGAAACACAAACATTAAAAAACATGTCAAAGTTGGAAAACATATCAACGTTGTCATCAAAAATTGAAGTGAGCAGATTAAAAATGATACTGCACTGCGCAACTTACACATCACAAAATATCGCATAATATGAATATTGAAATTGAGCTAAAAAACAGTTACGTGGTTTCAGATATTTCAGAGCTAAATTAAAAAAAGGAAAGAAAAATTAGATTATATTGTAGACATATATACCAATTTTTTAGTTTTCTTTTGATTTCATGTATAAACAAGCATGATAATAAGTATGTATATATATATTCGAGAAAAGACAGCATCCATTTATACTAACGTTTCGATTTTCTCTTCTTTAGATAAAATGTCTTGTCTTACGATATAATTTATACAGAATACACAAAAATACTAAAAACACCCTAGATAACAAAAAATTAAAAAGCCTTTTTACAGATAATTATATATACAATAAAAAATTAATAATTGCACAGCAATTACTATTATAAAAAGTGAACCTACCGTGAGTTGTCCTTAGAGAAATATTGAAGAAATGAATAAAATAAAATAAAAATTAATTATTAGCTAATGTACAAATCTTACTATGACAATGCCATACATGCTAATGTCAAGACATTTAAAAAGTCATATACAAACTAAAAAGTGCGCCGTAAAAAGCACTTTTTAGTTTGTATCAGCTTTGTTTTCCGTCTTAAATATACATTTAAGACGGAAAATGCTGGTTTAGAAGACATACAGGGTGTCCCAATAAAATGTCCAGACCATATTTGGTATGTCAAAAAGAATTTAATTTATGCGAACTTAAATCGCGTACCCCACGTAGGGTTTGCTGCTTTATTTTTATTGTTTGTAAATTCAAGTAAACAGAATCTGATTGGCTGTAGAATAAAAAATATTTACGTTTTTGTTTGTACTGTAATTAAATGTAATTACTTCTGTGCATTCAATTAACATAGGTAAAAGGTAAGTTTTTCGAATTTAAAATTTATATCATTGAAAAGCATTAATTTTTTTTTATTCCAATAGTGTAAAAATCGCTTTATTAAAAAAATTTATTAACCAGCTAAAAATATTTTCATGTTTCACGTATTTTATCTCGTTCTATTTCTACAAATTTGTTAATAACTTAACTTAATAAACTTCCATAAAAGCAAATTATATGGAATTCCCAATAGAGAAATACTTAATTTGTTCAAGATTTGTGAAAATGCAATTCACCCTCGAGCAGCGCATCTTTATTGCTGAAGTTTTTATCAGACAAATAATACATGTCAAACATACACTGGAAAATGGAGACCACGCAAGAAGAATTATTTTTTGTCAGGATCTTACTGAATTTTAAGATGCAAATTTTATGAGGAAAATTGTAATTGGCGACGAAGCAGCATTTTGTGTTAATGGTAATGGAAATTTTTATAGTACAGTCTGATAAGCCTTCAAAGGCGAACCACCAGATTTCCACTATGCTGTTCCTAACTTACGGGAAAAGGTTTCATTATGGGCTGTTGTATGTTGTAATGGCGGAATTCTTGGGCAGTATTTTTTATCACAACATTATGGAGAATTAGATGTTAACATGATTACTGAACAAGTTATTCCAGAGATAAATGAAATTCTTTATTTTAATTTGTTTGGTGATTGGTTCTTTTTGAAGAAAATGTATTGTTGTTTTACAACAAAAGATCATAGAAAAATTTGAAAGGCTACATAATTTTCAAGAATTAATGAGAGTGAGGTCAATTGGGAAAGAGAGCTCGTGTCTGTATTGAAAGGCATGGAGGACATGCCGAAGGAGATTTTGCATAATAATTCCAGTGTTTGTTCATTATGACTTTTTGTAGAAGAGAAATTGATCTCCAGAAAAAATATGATTGTTTCAAGAGCAACTTCACAGAACCAACATGCATTTTACATGTATATATTTTTTAGGATGTAACGCTTGATGTGTACCTTTCTGTTAAGATTTCTTTTGGGAATTCCATATCATTTGCTTTTATGGGGGTTTATTAAATTAAGCTATTGACGAATTCTTAAAGATGGTACGAGATAAAATGCGTGTAACTTTAAAAAGAATTTTAGCAGGTTAATAAAATTTTTTAATATTGCGATTTTTACACCATTGGAAAGAGAAAAATTAAAGCTTTTTAATGATATAAATTTTATATTCGAAAAGTTTGGTTTTTAAAACCCCTATTTTATCATATGTTAATTGAATGCACAGAAGTAATTACGACGTTACATTGAATTACAGTACAAACAAAAACGTAATGTTTCTGAGATAAATGGGGTATTATTTCTAAGAGAATTTGTTGTTATAGTTCTACCTCCCTTATATAGAAATATGTTTATTTCTAGTTCAAAATAAGGTAGGGCTCAAAATTAATATAAATCTGATTATCAATATGCTATTCTTTTTTTATAATAGAAACCGATGTTAAAGATCTGCAAGATGCAAAAGGTATGTGATCAAGTAAAATTCTTTCAAACTGTTTTTCGCATCAAAATCCTCTAAATCAAAATGTGACAATTACCTTTTAAGGTTTCATGCACTACTACACTACTACATTACTACACAACGTTTTCTCTAACTTAGTACACAGACAACTTTATTTCCATAAAAAATGAAACAAAACAAAACGTGACAAAGTCGAATAAAGATTCACTATGTTATTATTGTTAGAAAAGCATAAACATTCTGTGTGATAGAACTAACAAAAGTCTCTCAATTGAACAAGCTCGTGCAAAAATATAAACACAGCCAACTATAATAGACGCAACTAGAGGGAACTGAGTATTTTCATTCAATACAATTTTAGATCACACAGATGGCAACCTCAACACAAAAGCAGAATCATTAGGTATTTTTTCTTTCTTTTTTATTACTTTTTAAATCTTTTAATTGAAAGCTTTGAACTGTTTTATAGCTAATGGAGACAATAACAACACAAAGCTAGATCTTTAACAATATCTAATCTGAAAATAAAAAAAGAAGATATAGATAATAGAAACATACAGTCTATTGACTGTAGACTAGATACACATGCTAGTTCTTTTTTCGTTACTTCAAATAAAAAGAAAGAAAATCTACAGTCATTTAATTATTCCAGATAAAATGACGTGTCAATATTACTATGATTTGTTCGTACATAAAATCACGTCACCTAATTATTCCAAGTAATTATTCGGATCTACAAGTAAGTCCTATGTCTTTGGCAAAAATCTTGAGATTCACCAGTGATACCATTTGCTGTCATTGACAAAATTGGTTGTTGTTCGGACAAATTTCACTAATTTTCCAAGAAACACGACTGACAAGTTAAGCCTATATGTTTATAGCGTCCGACAAAAATGGAGAGAAAACTTTGTGCTAGAATATATATTTTGTCTATATAATATGCTTTTATATGTGCTTTTTCCAGGACCTTTTTACTGACAGTTAATGACAGTGTGCCAAAATATTCGACATAGATCCTGCCACCGAAAATGAGAAAATTTTAGTCTTTATATCAAAAGTTAAAAGAGAATTTGTAGTGGACTGTAAGTTCTATGATCCTCAAAACAAAAACGACATGGATTTATTATTTAGCTCTTTCCAATATATAAAATGAGCGGCCAAAATCAATAAGTGGGTATAAATTCTCGCCACCGCTGCCATCTAAAATTAGAAAGTTTATAAACAAATTTTACCAAAAAGTTGAAGGGAATTTATAGTGAAACATTAAGTTCTTTGTTATTTGTCGTTATTTAGTTTACTAAACCCTTTAAAGATTCTCGTAAAGTACGAAGTATTACCATATTACCATAAAAAAAACAACTTTATTGATGGAATAAAAAGGGTTTGTTCACATTTTTTCATTTTTGAAAAGTTGAAAAAGTACAGCAGGCAACCCTTACTTTTAAAAAGAACGTATCCTAAATCACAATCAATCAATTAAGTTAAAAATATATTTATATTCATAGTTTTGTTTTTGTTATAAAATCAGTCGTTCAAATATTATAAACTGTCAAATGTACATTTCGCTTTTTTACTTTGTTACTCGCATATTTTGCACTACCAGGGCTTATTTTAGTTTTTTGCTGACACATCATTGTGTTTAATGTAATTTGCAGAACGTGTTATTTCACAAAATCCATCCCAGTTTTGTCGAGAATAAAAAGAGACAGAGGATCGGTTTAATGCATTTTCTCGTACAGGAAATATATAACTTTTGTTAAACAACAAAACTTTTATTTTGCAGTGTCTGAGTAGTAAACTCCAGTTGGAATAAGTATAGAGGTAAGTGAATGTAACACACTTTTTGGTGTTTATATTGATATTGAGGTGGCACAAATTAATCTTAAATCCAGTTAAGTAACAAAAACATAGCGCTAGTTAAATAAAGTTGAATATACAAAGAATAATTGAATTTATGTATATTGATATTACTTGAATTATGTCTGATAATAATATAATAACATAACAAATGACAGAATGAATTGAAGAAATAGTAGATGTAAGAGGTGTTCCTGGAACTGATTGTTAGAGCTTACAACTCCGCTCTCCCTCAAATAATGAATAGAGCCGCGTATAAATATAATAAATAATAACTATCGCAAAGGACAGATTACAATAAGCTATACTGTAAGTGTAGAAGGATTCTTATATTAGACTTTAATCAAAGCTGCAAAAGTAATTATATAAAGCTCCCACAATAATTCAGAGTTAAAGTTATGAGGCACACACAGTACAGGCGCTGACCCAGGAGTTATTAGCATACCTTCAGAGAAAGCTACATATAGTGACATAGAAGGACTCACCACGATGATTGGGTCCTGTGCATGCTGCAATGTGGAAGCCGACCGTAATGTGAAAGCGCTAATCTGAGTATTGTTTTAAGCGTAGTTCACACTATTAGATAACGGTGAGATAAGCACAGTGCGCATGATGAGCTCTCTCCTTATCTCAAAGTGTGAACGTAAAAGTACCTGCTTATCTTTTT
>JAUEKX010041499.1:0-13909 GCA_031834005.1 Dendronotus venustus
AAGAATACAATATCATGATAAGAATGGATAAGTAAACTTTCAAATCTATAGTCAATGGTTTAGTTATACAGCATGGGCATATAATGGGGCAAATAATAATAATAGTATTTCAAGCTCTAAATTATCAAGAAAACACAAAAACCTCCAAAAATATAAACTTATACTTAATATATTATATAAATATGCTAACATGATAATGCTAATACATAGTAACCACTAAACAAGTCAAAAGTAATTCTGAAAAAGTTTTTTTGAATGCCACAAAGGAATCAGAAGGCTTTTAGGCAAAGGGAATTTAATGATTACCAAAAAATACCATTAAGCATGAGTCAAGTTATATGTTGACAGCCTTTTGGTTGGTCTTAAAATCAAGTTTAAATACCATTAATCTGAGTAAATTGGCCTGGATAGGTTTGCATTATATTCATTTTAGTGATTTTCAAATTTATAGTTATTTTGTGCAAAGAAAACATCTTGGTAAAAGCTAGTGGCACTATATGTCCTTGTAGCTGATTAGTCAAAATATATCATGCGATAGCACACTGAAAACTCTTGGTTTTTATAATAAACAACAAATGTAAAGAAAATAATAAATTCAATTCAAGGTCAATAGCTCCACTAAAGATCTTGTAAATAGAATCAACAGCCCTTAATTCAATCTTAAAAACTTTAGCATGTCAGTAAGCCAATCTAAATACATTTTTGGGTCAGCATTGCCGATCAAAACTTGATCGACAATGCTGACCCAAAAATTATCAGAATCAGTCAATCCATGTGTCACTTGATAGCAAATCAGCATCAATGTCTTTGATGTTTCTAACGTCATCATTATCTTTGTCCTCTTCGTTACTTGAATCTACCATATTATTTGATGAGGTAGCAACTATTCACCTTTTATTTTGATTTGGATAATTGTAGCCCTCTAGTCTTTTAGGTAGCTCTTTCATCTCTCCACAAGGTTGAATTAAAATGTTCTCTAAGTTTTTGTTTATAAACAATTGACAAACCCTTGAAAAACATACCAGAGGAAAGAAAAGACCCTCTCAGTTTCTGCATTCAAGACTGCTATTGCAATGGATTTTTGTGACCATGTCTTGGTTGAAAGCTTTCCATAAAAAAAAACATGTATGCTCATACAATGATTTTAGCTCATTTGGTATGTATATATCAATTTCATTTGACACCCATTTGCTTTCAACAAATGACTAAATTTTTCTACAAAAACATCCACATTTTCAAGAATATATTCAAGTTCCATTAAATCTCATGACATTGTATTAAAAAAATAGCCATTGAATGTAATAATAAGTCCTCAATTAAAGGATCCAATTGATCTCTGTGGACTTTCACAAGTATATCATGTAAATCACTGTTTAACAGGTAGGTCAATTCAGAGAAGAGAATGATTACCACAATTTTTGTCTGCATTGCATTCTTGT
Organism: Dendronotus venustus; assembly: GCA_031834005.1. Taxonomy (NCBI): domain Eukaryota; kingdom Metazoa; phylum Mollusca; class Gastropoda; order Nudibranchia; family Dendronotidae; genus Dendronotus; species Dendronotus venustus. The sequence goes on from JAUEKX010041499.1 coordinate 1,440, forward strand.
TTACATAGTGGAACAATACCTTCTAATTGGGCTGATATCTAGTTAATTAATAAAATTAGTAGTACATGGAAATACTTCAGACTTCTGTAGCACTACTGGACTCTTATTATTTTTAAGGAGTTAGTCAAATTTTTTCACTTCAATTCAGCATTTTAATACACATTTTTTGTACATTTGGGTCAGATTTTGCAATTTTCAGTAAAAGAAAAAGGATCATATGGTGGAGATGCCACATCCACTTATGTATAAGTCAAAAAATGACAATAACTTGGTATATCCTGCCATTTTTTCATTATTGGTTACTTATTCAAGTAAAGATGTGATTTTGGGAGCCCAAATAAAAGGTTGTGCCGTCGAGCGCCGCAAACTCAATTTGTCTTGCATCTTTGAAGTATCATAAAAATGAGTTCATGAAAAGCTAGAGACTTAATCTTTTTTCTTTTTTTTCAGAAATTTAAAAGAGATTTTATATCTGACCTTAGTTAACCATAGTGGACCATGAATATTTGCCTATTTCCACCTCTGGGCCCAGTGCAGACCAAATTCAAGGAATATTCTTGGAGTACGTTATTCTTTAAGTTGCCTTTATTTTTTCATTGATAGGCATACATATTTATTAAGACTCAAAATTTGATGTTCCACCCATTGAGTACCAATTGGTCATTTGTATTTCCAATGAGATTAGTTTGACACTTAAACAAATATCAACATAAAGTTGCACATTTGAATAAATAATAAACATTAGACAAATCGTTCTTGCATGCTTTGGTGAAATACAAGTGTCTCTAATGGCCCCTGATGTTCATGCAATACAGTGGATTTATATACCTTATTTTGAACACATGTAAACAAACTAATTAGCGAACTGTTTTATGCTATGTGTATTCAACTAACATAATGGGTTGTCAAACAAACTCAAAATTATCAAGAAATTAAAGTGTTGTATATAAACTATGGTTGTTTGTGCTTTTAAATTGGAGCTCCCAAGAGACTCATGCAACAAGACTGATACTCATTGAACATCAACAAGCAAGTGAAATAACATGAGTACAGACCATACACTATATATACCATTTTTCATTATTTATAATATTTTCTGTTTTTCAAAACCAGCTGTTCAGAGCAGGTATTTTAAAGTATACCATGGAGCTTATTAGGGTATTGAATAAAATATGGGACAAGAGACGGGACTTCTCTCAATTCATAATAAAAAATAAATAAAAATTAGGAAATACGATTATTAAGAGATTGTCTCAAAATTATATAAAATGAGTAAAAACAACATAAAAATCAACTGATTTCAAATTTTTTTTTAATTTCTATATCAAGAAATTTTGTAAGAATCTGCTCTATGAAAAACAGTTATTAAAATTGAATGTTAAACACCATAATATGTTTTTATAAAAGATAAAAACGCACTACAAAATCAATTTGAAGGCAGCCAACCAGCTGTAAATTATTATCAAATTTTTTTTGCTCCTATGAACCTTTTGTTCCCCAGTACGAAAATATTATTTATTTAAATACCTGTTCCTTGACTGAAATTCTACATTTCTTCACTTGTTCCTCAAGTTCCACAATATCAGACATTTCTCTTTTTTGGTGATAACAATATGATTGGGATTCTTCTAATGACGAGAATTTTCGTTTGACTGGGGTTTTAAGAAGATTGATATTTCCTAAAGTAAAAGCTCTAATCGAAGTTGATAATTTCCGTATTACTGGAAATGAAATGACAGACATAAATCAATTTAAAAAAAGTATAAACCTGACAATCACAAACACCTGACCACGTAAAACGTGTTTGACTTTCTACTTTCAGTTCATCCCCGGAACCCCACGACTATTTCTGCTAAAACGAAAGTGGTTCGAGATTATTACTTTGAGAATAAACCGTGAGTACGAAGCGCGGATCTGCCTCAAAAACAACAAAAATCGTGTAAACATCGTCCTTTTCTCACAGCACTTTTGACTGAGAAGAGGGCCCTATTTCCTTTTTTTTCCTTTTATGACCAAGAACAAATAATCAATGTTAGAAAATATATTATTTTGTTCATAACATCCTGTCTAGTCAATATGTTTAATTAAGGGTAAACAGTTAATTTAAATGTTTTTACACCTTGATATTAGCATATGGTTAGTAAACTTTTTATCTATTTAAAATCTTTATTCTCATTTCTACCATACTGGAAAGGAAAATAGCAAACTTATTTTAAAGGAAATATCTTTAGGGAACAAAAAGGAGTTAAATACGACACAGCGGACAGTATAGTTAGACATAGCGTTACAGTATGACTGTTGTCTAAAGAAAGAAAACATGTTTTTTTTTTCATAAAGTGAATGTATTGTAGTAAAAATCAACAAAATTTCTAAGTAGCTTATTTGTGTTTCCTCGTTACAGGCTGGTCGATCTTGCTCAGGAATTTAAGCGTCTTTCAAATATGATGTGGAAATATCCATTAACTCCAAAATTTTTTTCGAAAAAAAATTAGATTACAGAATCCAAAAAAGTTTGTTTGTAATATAACACAAAAAAAATTATAGTCAGAACGATTACATTTTTTTCTTTCAAAAAATTAAGTGAATAAAATATAAAGATCGTTCTATATATTATATGTTGTTTGATTTTTGTTATTGAAAGTGAACAGTAACTTCCTAATAAGAACAAGCAAATAAATTCGTATAAAAAAACTTATTCCGATTCATACGTATCTTTCTCATGGCCAACTATTTTCTCAGGTAATTGCTTTGTACATATATTGCTAATGTTTTTTTTCATATACAGTGTTTAAACTGCCTTAAAAGGAATAGTAACTTCCTTATAAGGTAACTGTAGTAAATACTGTATTCATATTAGTAACCCACTAGAGGAAAATAGTTAAATTTTTCAAGTTAATACTGTCAATCTCGATATAAAAGCTAAAATCCAATTACTACCAAAAATGAGAGGAAAAAAGCAACAATCAAACAATAACATTGATGACAATAACAGTAAAATAATAAACAATAACTAAGAAAAAAAAAATTTAAAATATATTTTCTAAGAATTTGTTAATACAAAAAATGTTTTTATTTTAATATGGTCAATTTTTACATTGAACTTAATGATGCAAAAAACAACCCTATAATGCATCGCTGTGTACCCAAAAAAAGAGGAATCTACCTCAAAAGCGAAAATCTTCCCAATCATAAATCTTATGTTTTTCTTTTCTTTTTTTTTTAATTTGCGAAAATTTGCGACGATTTCTGCTTTTGTGGTTCCTTTTCCTCGACATGTGTGTGTGTAAAAAAGAAACATTTTAGAAATGTATTGGTCTATAATCACTAAGATTTATTTTGATAATTTAATTTAATAACTGACGACAACAAAGTTAGCATAAAATCCAAGCAAAATTTTCCATCCTTATCATCACCAGAAGGCGGAAAGAGATGAGCTTTGTTTTGATTTTTATTGCAGTTACGGAATTTGATTCAGTAGTACACAATAAATTTAAGGCCCAATTTTCACTTTGCATCAACTCCAATAAGGTAAAGAGTCACTCAAAAAATATGTATATTTATATAATTTACTTAAACCCGTCATAGTCCATTAAGTCAAATTTAAAATCACTATAATAACTAGTATTGACACATTGGTATGAAAAATTCAGATCAAATTACGTTTATGCTATTTGGTATTTCTGTCAACAAACAGCAACATCTTTAGAAAAGGTACTAACTAGAAAAATCATCGTTTATTGATAAAAGTGATAATGTCACCAGGTGGCTTTCTCTCGTGTATTTCCGTTATTAATTTTGTTTCTCGCAAATTTCTATATGTAAAAAATTTCTTCACGAAGCGCTGTTCCCTTCGTTATGTACACAGAACATAGTTTGATACTTGCCGACCAGCAGTTTCAAGCAAATCATCATTCTCGACTATCTATCCCTTGTTTCCCCCTCTATTGTTTTTTACCTCCGCATGGGTGGAGGTGGTGGAGGAGGTGCACCCCTATTGGGTGGCGGAGGTGGCGCGGGTGCTGATCTGTTGGGTGGTGGTGCTCCACCTAAGAGTAGAAATTAAAACAATAAATAATTCTGGGTTTTTAGATCTCATTTGCCACATAATGCATGCAACTGCAAGCAGGTTGGTAGTCTGGAATTGAGAAACTTGGTAAAAACGGTTTTAAAGGCACTAATCCTAAACTGAAAAAAATAAAAAAATTAAATTAAAGGAACTCGACTCGGTTCTTGGATTCTTAAAAAATTGGTTGACTCTCCTATTCACATCCATCATAAACTTTAATATATTTTGAAGTGGAAGCTGAAAGTAATATGTTATATACTCCACATTTACAAACCTTTAGTCGTTCCGGTTCGTGGAGTTTTACTTGGATACGTTTTCGTTAAGCCAGAAAAACCAGGAGGATTTGGAATATCTTTTGAAAAATTAAATCGCGCTTCAAAACCACCATCACCTAGGTATGAATAAAATGGATAAAATATTAAATAATTATTGCTAGAAACCTATCATAATTTAATTTAGTAACAAACAAAAAAAGCAAATATTTGATGTGTTAAATATTTTTAATAGGTTATGAATCAAGATAAAAGTTTTGAAAACATAGACACTTCATTCATACCTGACATTATACTGTCTGATGGAGGTGGTGGTGGAAATGACATAGAATCCGCACGACCAGTGCTTCCTACTTCTCCACCTCTCATTGGTGGAGGTGGAGGTAGATCCCTTGAACCAGGAGGCGGTGGAGGTGGAGGTAAATCAGACCTAGAATTGCGATTACTTGGTGGTGGCGGTGGAGCTCCTCGATTAGATGGACGTCTATTTACGGGAGCAGATGGAGGTGCACCACTTGGTGGACCATGACTTGGCAGAGGCGGAGGTAAACTGCCTCTTCCTGGTGGTGGAGGAGGTGGACCACTTCGTCCTGGTGGTGGTGGTGGTGGTAAGTTTGGTCTTGCAGAGGAAGGTGGTGGTGGAGGTGGTCCTCCTGGTCCTCGGATTGACCCACGAGAAGGTGTTGGAGGCAGAGGCCCACTTCTTCCAGGGGGTGGTGGTGGTAATCCTATCCTCGGTGGTGGTGCATCTCCCCTAGTAGGTGGTGGGGGAGGTGGGCCACTTCTTGAAGGCATAGGGGGCTTTGACACCTGACTTGGTGGTGGTGGTAATGGGTCATTTCTTGAAGGTGGTGGTGGTGGTGGACCACTTCCTGACCTATTTCCACCTGGCAATGGAGGTTTTGTATTGGAAAAGGGAGCTGGAGGCTTTGTATTAGAAAAGGGAGCTGGAGGCTTTGTTGTGCCAAATTGTGGCTTTGCATTGTGACTTGGAGCTGGAGGTCTATTTGAAGCTGGTGCAACAGGCTTACCCCTTCCAGGAGGCATTTTAGGAGGACCACCAACACCTTTAAAAACAAACAATAATATTTGAACAACTCAGGACACAACATTATTATAAAAATAAGGTTACAAAATATTTTGAAAGAATATTGCCAAAAAGACAGTGTTGTTGTTAGCCTAATAAACGGTTGAATGCTATTCAATCCATATAACCATTAGTATAAAATAGTATAAAATCAAATTTACAAAATCAACAAAATCAATCTGTTGCCTTGAATACTATCAACATACCTCCAGCAGGTTTTCTATCACCAGCAGAACGGAGTTTTGGCATACCACCAGCAAAGAGTCCACCAAGACCTCCTCCTCCTCCTCCTCCTCCTCCACCACCACCGCCACCTCCTCCGCCTGAGGGGCCATTTGAAACTTCTAAAAAGAAAGAACAAAAATAATGAGGTTAAGTTGTTGAAAATAAAACTAAAAGTTATTGAGGAGTATGCAAAAGTATATATTGACATTTTCCAAGGAATTTTCACCTTATCAGTTCTCATTAAACTGTTATAAATAATCGTCATTGGAACTCTTAATTTATTTAATGCATATATTTGGGTTTCTGAATTTGCATATTTACATATTTTACTTGATAATACTCCAAATTTCACTTATACAGGGTGTCCACAAGGTTAAGAATCAAAATTCTAGCTTTTTTGTGCTTATTGATATTTTGTGCTTATGATATTTTTTAAAGCCTATTAGTACAAATTTTGGTTCCTTTTTCTAGCCTTCACATTAAATTAAGATGTTTCCAAGGAGGTTTTTCATTAACTATTCAATAAAATGTATATAGTTACGATGCAAGGCAGGGCTCCAATACCAAAAGTTAAGGATTTATTTAAGATTTTTGGATAAATTTCATAATTGGATAAATTAGAAGAAAAAATTTCACTACAAAATTAGGATAATTAGGACATTTTTCGAAAAACAAATTCAGAAAATTTACAGCAAGCACAATTTCTTTAAACAGGTTTAAACAGCTCATGACCTCAATGAAATATTTAGTGACATAAAACAAGTTAGTATGCGAAAAGAACATGTATTGTTCTCGGATTTGAGAAAATAGTGACTTTTAAGTGCCCAGCTATGACTTTAGTGAAATAGTGACTTTTAAGTGCCACAAGAAACAGCTGGAAAAAATGTTAAAGAAATATATTATATACAATAAATAATAAAATTAACAAATAAATGAACAGAAATAACATTTTTCTAGTTTTTCTAGCCTCATTCATAGGGCAACTCTTTCCAGCTTTTCCTACCAAACTTTGCAAACACTGCTTTTCAGACCCTGTGGACACCCTGCTATCTCACCCTCCCTGAGTACCAAGGATAAAAGTTGTTTGTTTTGAGTCGCCTGGAAATTGAACTGCATTATGCAGGATTAGCATTAAAATAAAATAGAAATCCCTCACTGTGTACATAAATGACTTATATTAAGACTTACTTCCTACTTGTGGAGTACTTCTATCATTTGTTACAGTCTTCTTGAGTCTAGCACCACCTTGAATCGAGCTTAATAGAGCACCACGTCCAGCACCTGCATCCCCTCCACCCATTTTTTTGCCTCCACTAGATGCTTTTGGTGGAGGCGGTGCCGCAGGTGGAGGTGGAGGTGGAGGAGGCATTATGACAGTAACAGATCAATCCAATGCAGTGTAAAAATCCTAAATAATCAGAATAAAGCAAGATAAAAACAACTATTAATCAAATGCTCATTTTTAAAAGATTGAACTGAAATTAAAAAATTGATGAGTATAAATTTAGTAGTAGCATGTATAAATATAACTTGAAAATATAATTGTGTGCAAAACCTCAGGTGCAAATATGTGTACTTAAATATATCAAAATGTGTCAACCTTTTCCTTTAAACCAATATACAGTATATTATATTAATACATCCTTAATAATGAAATTATTTAATTTGTGAGATCTATTCTGAATATGGTTCATCAATAACTCTAAATCTGTGCTAGATGAGAGCCAAAAGTCTGTTAAAGTTAATTCAAAAGTAGAGAGAAAGTAATTATCTCTCTAAAAAAGTAATATCCATGGCAACTAATCCTAGTTATTCAATCAAACACAATAGATCCTAAATAAGTTTTGCCAACTCTATTCATTTAAAGTCTTTTAAAACATTAAAAAACATAGAGTTAGTGTTTTGTTTGTACAAAAAAGAAAAGTGAGGGAGACAAGGTTGGTGTCTTTAAGAATTCTATTAGTAGTATTTTGTGAACAACAAGAAGGACATAAAGGAAAAAAGTATATATCAATGTCATTAATAAAAATCAAGAAACTATGTATATGCAAGAAGAAAGAAGACAGCTCTTGAAGCTCACTAAAACTGTGAATCCTTAAATCTCTTTAAATGAAAACCAAAATAATATAAATATATATTATACACTCATCACTAGAAAGAATGGCACACAGTTTATACTAACCTTTACTGTAAATAAGCTATATCACACATTTAGCATGTTAACTCACTGTGCTTCTCAAAAATGATTCTACAATTAAATTAATCCATATATACATGGAACTATAGGGCAACTATTATAAGAAATCGTTTTCTTGGGACTAGATCTTTTCATCATCAAAATCATTTGATATATTTTTAATAAGAAACCTAAGCAATAAATTAAAGTTTGTTAGAACCTTTCTACAAACTTACTAGAACACCTGCCATGTTTCTTAATAGTGCTTATTACATTTTGGAAGAAAGTTTCTTAATATATACTTCCTTATAAAAAATATAACAACAGCTAATTATTCCTTCTTTTAACGAGGTCAAATAACACCCAGCTTTCAACAAATGTACCATGGGATGAGAATGTGTGAAAACTTGTGTATCAACATTAGTGAAGGAAAGAAAAGTGTGATGGAAAAAATTGATTTGATTTTCTATTTTCAAATTTTCTAGCAAAAATATAAAATTAAAACAAAATGTTAAAAAATTGTATACACAACTGTAACAGATAAACTAAGTAACTAACATGAGATAGAAAATTCAGACAATATCCACAAAACCATTGAGATGAAAAATAACAAATAAGTCTATAATAGACCAGTTTCTTCTTGAAAAAGTATTTAGCGTTATTTTGTAATATATATATATATATGCCATTATATTAAATATACTACATATATATATATATAATCAGCACTAAAATGAAAACATTTCAATACGTAGCAACAGTCATTATTAAAATTAATCTCCTATCTTTTGGCAGTTCCTGGTGATATTGCTTATAGATTGGTTGCTATTTTTAATTTTTCATAGACATGCATTATGAAAAAAAGAGTCTAAGAGTTACAAAACAAAACCAGGCATTTATAATCATGATTCTTAAAATTTAGTAAATAAAACACTCTCAGAGTTAAGTTTATTAAGTCTTATAGTCTATTTTACAGGACTCAATATAATAATAGACAATGTCCTTTCTGTTACAGGCTGAGCCACAGGCACATTTACACTTTCAGAAATAAGTTAGACCAATCAAATAAATACAGTTGCTACTATTATATTTTTGTGTTTATCAAAGGAAAAGTTGTAAGAAAATAATGACCAGACTGTCCAGCTACAACGCAAATTGTATAGATGTTTAAAATTGATATTAAAGACTGATTTGATTAAAATACTATATATATATATATATATAACGTCACAAGAGGTCTATTAAATAGGAAAGGAAAAAACTTGTGGATATAAAAATCATCTCTATGGTATACAGTGATATTATCGCGTTTTTCCTAACTCTATACTCTTTAATTTCAGACTGTATAGTGACAACTTAGAAGAAGTTTGTATTTTAGGGTTAGTGTACATATATAAACCTTACACAAAATACAGGCAAACACTGGAAACAACAACAAAATGTCCAATGCAATCACACAAACTCCTTTGCAACTATATATATACATATATAGCTTGTAATACATATATATATTTCAAAACCTGTCTATAAAGTTTGTCTATACAGACTATAAATTTAAGTTAAGTTAATATAATTAGATGTTTAGAAAACACATAAGATGAAAGTGACCACACAACCAACAACTGAGAAGTATATACATCAGATTAGTAAACAACTAGCTACACCTATTGTAATTATAAGCCACTTACTGGAAAAATGACTGGTTAATGCATGTGCCTTAAATGGATCGCTAATAATAATGTGCAAAGGATAATCACAAAATAATATAACAGACATAATATGACAAAACAAAAGTAAAATAAAGCCATCTAACCATGTTTAAAACGTCATGTTCACACCCAACAAATTCTTTCCAAGCAATAGTTCAGAGAAAAGCTTTATACCAAGAACCAAATAGTAAACACAGGTGTACAAAAATATTATGTCTATGTTGTTCTTTTTGTTGAGTTTTATTATAGTTCACTCCTTTTGGTCAAGCTTGTACGGTTCAAGATGGAGAAATCTATGTCAGACCCAATCCCCTGTACAAAGGTCCGCCTCCAAGCATTTTATTTGTTCTGGTGAGAATTTCTGTTCCGTAAAATAGCTCCCAGTAAAATTGAATTGCTTACTCAGCGTAATAAATGAAAAAAGCATTTATTTTTACACCCAAAACTCGGAAGCATAATATTATTACCCATACCAGATGATTTCCGACATTTATATATTTAACAATTTTATTTTAAATGTGTAAATAATTATTGTACAAACATTTAATTTTTTTTCACCATTATTTTTCAACATTATAAAAAATGCCAATAAAAAGGTACGGTCCCCCCCAGGTCCAAAAGTCTCCGAAAAAAATAACATAACGATAAAATCATAACTTAGAATAACTGAAAAAATAATACTGACTATTATGTTTAATTGTATACTAATTTTGAACCTTAATTAATATTATTTTGAAAATTGCAAGTTGTCTCTGCTGTTCTCTGCTCTGGTGAAGATGTTGACTGTTTTGACGGGAAGGTACTGCTGCCTTTTCAACTTGAACCAATTAGGTGTCGTCGTAGTGTTAAATAAATATTTTGTCATTCACCAGAACTTCTACTATCAAGGACAGAGCATATTATTATGATAATACTATGTTTAGTCCAGTGAAAATAATGGTTCAAATATCTTTCTTTTTTTTATTTAACTTTTCAACTTTCTTTTTTAACTTTTTTTAACGTAGGGGATAATGCCGTGGTACATTTATAAATTAGGCTAGTAGTATACTCTTTAACATGTCTGAAATTTTTAAATCCTTCTCTAATTCTGATGTCGCTTCTTTAGTTTATGTGTCAATGATTGAGGTTTTCCAAAAAAAGTTCCTTTTTGAATGGTTGTTCCAATTTGTCCGTTGTCCACGGACCAAAAATTTTAAAAATCTTAACATTTAATATCACGGCAGCTAAAGGGTTAAACCAATATTTAACTTTTTTGTTTTTAATAAAACTAGTATCGTTTTATTTTATCAAGGATGCAATACATCAGTTCATCTTCAGCCTTTTTGAAAACCGCGTTTGGAAAATAACATGGTTATTTCCTTTGTATGGAGCTGCAAGTAGTAGATCATGAACATCCAGGACCGGTATTTTGTTGTGTAGCTCTTCCAAAAGCGAGCATTAGAGCATCTCTATTAGAAGTCAAACTTCTTTTTCACCAACGATGTTCGCTTGTAATTGTACTGTATTTATGATATATCCGTTAATCCTTATTCATAGTGATCCAGAGGTATAGATGTAGAGGGTCAGAAACCCATGTGTAGGAGAGTAAATAGGTAATTCTCATTTAAGAAATACCAGAAAACAATCGTCTTTTCACGCTTCTTCGCAGATGCTGCCGACTATATCCGTCTTTAGGCTATTAAGAAATTAGGTTATTTTAATATTCTAAGTCAAAACGACAAACAACTATCTACGTTACTGTAAGCGCAACTAGCGCGGGAACAGAAGCCACTCGCTTTATTATTTATTTCGTTTTATTATTACAGCATTTGAAAAACGGACTATAGAATAGTCTATTAAAAAATAAGAGCGAGATGCCATTCCCTTGCAACTTCATTATCAAAGTTAGTTTTTCCTCTGAAAGAAAGCTATGACATTCCAGTACAAAAATGTAATGTCTCCGAGATGAATTTTCGAACAAACAACTTGTCTTAAAGAAATACAATACCTGTTTTGAGAGGAATCTTGCATGCGTTATATTACACAACCAGTGCGTTCTCAAAAACCGCTAATGTTGTAGATTTCGATATAATGAAAGGTAGGTTTTCGGCGCCTTATTCTTTGTGTAGATCAATAATACCATTTTTAAAAACGGCTGGAAGAATTTAAAGCACCTCTCAAGCTGCAGTGATATGGTCACACGTAGAGCCGAAAGTTGATTAAAAACAATCTCTTGACCGTCATCAATTCTGTTTGCGGTATACTTCAAGAAATTGCTTTCATTGAAGTCAGCTCTCGTATACAATGTCTTATCAACCCAGAGGTTCCGGCTGTAATGCTTGTAGGTGCAGGTGTAGTACAGTGGAATTTCTTAAATATCTCACGGCACAATCGGTGGCCTTTCAGCGAATTGAGTCTCCGTAAACCCACAGAATGTGCTTATCAGTGTAGTTTGGGATCGGATTTTATATATTAGGTTTCTGTTTAAAATTTCACTTGGCAACCACCGCCACCTAGCTTATTACTGGATGATCATAAACATGTGGTTAATACTATTGTTTTATGGAATAGCAGAAAATGTAAACTATATATATATTTGTTTCCTCTTTTGGCTGATCAGGATAATTCTTATAGAACTTTACACAACCAATAAACTATTTGAAAATGTTACACCCCTATCCCGTTGTCGTCTGAAAAGTAAAAGAAAAAAGATTTCCCAGTAAAAACACATTCAAGCATTGTTTGTTTAGGTTTTTTTCAATGTCTGCTTGTTGCCATGTTACTAGCATAAATAAAAGGAAGGAGAAGAAAAATATTAGTTGTTGCACAATGCCGAGCGCAACATGGCAAATATTCACAACAAAGTAAAATGGCATAGGTCTCACTCTAAATTTCCCAATTTTTTTGCTATTTTTTCGTGAATTTTATGCCAATTTTTGCCACAAGTGCTCGAATT